>LGSM01000410.1:0-30082 GCA_001314345.1 Phytophthora multivora
TTCAAAGTTTGCCGATTTCGATTGCTTTCCAAAAATAAAAATGTTTCATCGAACTAAGCAAAAAATATAGTCTACTGGTATCATAGTCTATGAATGACTATGTATGAGTCATAGATAGGTTTTCCACCCACCATGAGCGACTCGCTCAGCGACCCATAATTTCTTGTGCGGAGGCAGATTGGGATTCTTAATGCGTGAGGTCCGGTACATACCGGTATGTATCGATATGTATCAACGTCTCTGAGGGCTGTAATTGTGGTGAAAAACGCCAACTCTCCGATTACAATACGCGGGGGTTTCCGAACCGATGATCCTGTTCGGAAACCACTAGCTTCACTGCTACATATTTTCAATATAAGGTTACTCCTCGTTGGCTCCGTCGAGATTTTTTTTTTTCCTATCTCAGCCTTCGCGGAGCCCTAGATTTTAGCTTAAGTATACCTTCCGGTATCGGTATATTAAAATCGAGATTCAAATTCAACGAATATGCAGGTGGAAAGAAGTTGATTAACTAAGCAACACTGCTTGCTATCCAGCTAATCACAGTTAGTGGACTTGTCGTTTTGCTAGCTATGTTGTATCTACGTAGATTTCTTTCGGAGAATCCACTTGGTTGGGGTAAGCTTCATGGTTAGGGTGGATTTTAATATACCGGTACTGGAAGGTATACTTTAGCCAAACTAAAAAAACTAATACTGTACATGTACTACTACATGTACCTGGTAGTATTTTTGTTTGTTTGCTATTCATGAGTTCATTGAAACATTTCTGGAAAGCAATTGAGGAAACCACATATACTTCATGAAGTTTAGATGCGCTACGCTATAATAACGCGATCGAATTACGACTGCTGCTGCTGTTGCTGCTGCTGATGTTGCTGCTGCTCGTTCAAGCAAGCGCCGTCGCCAATCATGGTGATGTTCTGTTCGGGGTGGTTGCAGCTCGTGATGCCCAGGTTGCACTCGTTGCTGTAGGTGACGCCATCCGAACCACACACAGGGGCGTAGTTGTCGGGGCACAGCATGTCATCACACATGCCTCCCTTGTAACCAGGAGCAAAGGCGAGCTTACGCTGGGCGTCCAGCGTGGAGAAACCCGGGCCGCCGATACGCTTATTTCCCTCGTCGCTTGTGCCCTTGCACTTGGCCATCTCCATGTAGCACTGGTTAGAGTACTCGACGCCGTTTTCGTCACTGACAGGATCGTACACGTCGGGGCAGGCGTCCGAGCAACCCACGGTACCGGTCGTACTGCCAGTCGTTGACGCTACGGGGGACGGGGTCGTCGACGTTGCAGGAGTCGACGCACACTCTCCGTCGCCCGCCTCGGTGATCTCGTTGTTGCTCTTGCAGGACGCCAGGCGCAGGTAGCACGAGTTGGAGTACGTCTCGCCGTTTGAACCGCAGACCGGCCTGTACACGTCGATGCATCCGAAAGAGCAGTTGTCGTCAGCGGCAGCAGAGGCGACGGCAACAGCGGCAACCGTGAGTCCGAGAGTAAACTTCATGGTGAGAGTGAGTGATGAGGAGGAGCGAGGCACGGCGCGGATTCGAAAATGAATCACCGCCAGCAAGGTGTCTCTGTAGGATAGTCCCAGTCGTCCGTTCGACGTGCCTCTCGAAAGATAGGGATTACGGATGCAACATTCTCCGGACATCGGCAAATCCAGTCTGTCTTCGCTGTTCGTGGTGCAGACGAAGAGTTAATCCGGTGACTAACAACTTACTAGTACATGTACCAGTTAGTACTGAGTTACCAGTTAGTCAACATGAATGTGGTAAACGCGTATGCCGGAAGAGAAAGACTTTTGTCTCGATTCGTGTGTCTCCTCCAAAGGCATGCACACCTTCACCGTGAAGTTCACGTGTTGCCGCAATTCCACAGCGAGGGGCATTATAGAACCGCAACACTCTTGCTTGGTGAGTCCGCCATATGAAGATGCAGATGCTCAATTTCTTTGAAAGCTGTGGCAGGGCAGTGCGGTTGGCGACAAACCCGTCTCGGCTGTTGGTCTGTGCAACTTGCATGGCAACTGTACATTTATTAGTTCATGGCCGTCCCGCAAACTTTACATTGCAGTAGGCTGAAGTTACACATTGCATGGCAACTTACAACTACATGTAGCGGCGTTTCATTGAATTAGCAAAAGTACCGAGTACACCGTGGTGCATCGACGTCGTACATGCACAAGTAAATTCAGCAATGAGTCAGTGCTCGACATCAAGAAACAAAAAGAGCAATAATGTACAGTGCATGTATAGTACATGCCATGTACACACTACAGACTACCGGTAGTACAGATCCATGCGTGACTACGGTAAACCACAACACTGCCACTCTACTCGCTTGCAGCGCATGCTCCATCGCTCGACTTGGTAATGCTTGAGTCCTTGCAGTTGGCAATCTCCAGCATGCAGAAGTTGGAGTATGTGACTCCGTCAGAACCACACACAGGGTTGTAGTCCATTGTGCACACCTTGTTGTCGCAATTTGCGCTGTCTCGTTCGCTCTCTTCGGCGCTCGAAGATGCATTAACCGAAGAGCCATTGGAGCTTCCGTTGTTGTTCTCGCACTTAGCCATCTGGAGGTAGCACTCGTTCGAGTACTCGACTCCGTTCTCATCAGTCACCGGCTCATACACGTCGAGGCACGCATCCGGGCAGCCAGTGCTTAGCCTACGAGCTTCAGACTGTAGTTCTGACCCGTTCGAAGAAGATGACGGACATTGCCCATTCGATACTTGTGTGATCGCACCCCCGCTCTTACACTGAGCGACGCTGAGGACGCAGGCGTTGGAGTATGTTACACCGTCGGAGCCACACACAGGACTGTAAATCCTAGTGCACCCCTTGGAACACTTAGAACTTTCGCTATTTCCAGTAGAAGAAGGCACCGCCGTCTTCGCACACTCTCCATCGGATGCTTGAGTGATTCCGCTGCTGCTGTTGCAGTCTGCCATGGTGAGAAAGCACTTGTTTGAGTACGTCACGCCGTCAGACCCGCAAACTGGCTGGTACACCTCAGGACACGCAGACGGACAGTTCTTGCCGGACGCTGCGTGCACCATGTCGCCAGCGCTAGTAGAAGCGACGGCCATCGCCGCAAGAACGAGGGAGACTGCGAGATTCATCGGGATACCGGTAACAGTTAGGTATCACTAGTTTAGTTCTGCTCCAATTGAGAAATGAGCTGTCTGGATGAGTTTGAGTCAAACTTTGACGTCTGGCTACAGGAAAAGCGAGCCATGCCAACATTTGGAGGCATGGAGCTCATACGTCCGTATGTTGTTGAACAACTTGATCACAGCTAGTGGCGTATGATTTAGCACCCTGAAGCCTGTAAAGCGGCTGACCATACTAACTGTGTATCTCTGTCGGCGTGCCGCTGCTTCAGTCAGACAGGTCGAGGGGCTGAGAAGCATTTCAACATCGAGTTTAACTTGGCTTATACTCTCTAGACTCATTTCCACCGGCTCGCTAGCGCTACTAACCAGCTTTCGATGTCGTGGTAGTCTTCGTAGCCTTAGACGTCTTCTCAGCGACAGTTTGTTGCTGCGTGGAGCTGGCGCAGACATCCTCGCTGGCTTGAATGAGTTTCAGTTTGGGGTTCTTGCAGCTAGCGAGCTCAAGATGACACGAGCTCGAGTAGGTGACGCCGTCGGAGCCGCAGACGGGCGAGTAAATGTCGGGGCAAGCACCAGCACAGTTTTTGCTGGACGACGAACTACCGCTGCCAATGATCCCGCTCGAACCGTCTTCATACAGACTTCCCGTACCGCTGGTGCTCGTTGAAGAAGTTTTCGTCGACTTGGACCTTTTGGTCGACTTCGAGGGGGCTTTGGTTCCCTTCACGGCACTCTCGTCACTGGCCGAGTCGTCCCCAGCGCTGTCGTCACGCGACGCGCCAAACGACCGTCCGTACAGCCTCTTGTACTCTGCCAAGATATCCACGTCCTCCTTTGTGTCCTTGCACTTCTCCATCCGCATGTAACACTCATTCGAGTACGTCTTACCACTCTCGTCGCTCACAGGGTCATACACATCAATACACGCGTCAGGGCACGCAGTGGCAGCACTGCCGGCCGCTTCATTGGACGACGCGACGGAGCCACCAGCGCATTCGCCAACTGCAGACAGAGTCAGCTTGGCTGTCTTACACCGGGCAATGCTGAACGCGCAGTCGTTCGTGTAAGTCACACCGTCCGACCCGCACACAGGCTCGTGCATCGTCGGGCAGATCGCGTCGCAGCTGTAGCCGCTACCTGAGGCGTCCCAGCTAAAATCCCATGATACTTGCTTCGACGCCGAATCCTTTGGTGTGGAGCCTTTGAGCGAGGTGCCAGCTTGGGCAGACGTGAGAGCGATTGCCGCGAGTGCGACGGCGAAACAAGGTTTCATGAGGAATTCACGTGACGGCAAAGCCCGCTTGTGCTCTGCGAAATTGAGAATGCTGGAGCCATCTCTGTTACATGTACGCTCGACGCCACGCTTCTCTCGTTTTCAATCCGGAGAAGCTCTGGTCGGGGGAAAGGCAGACGACGTCTATGCGCGTAGCAACTTGCAACCAACTTGCAAGTTGCAAGCCGCAGCACCCCATCCGAAGTTGCTTTCATGCACCTTGAGCACCTGGTTTTAGTGCAGCGTTGGCGCCAAGGGGTGCAGGCAGTTCGTCCGGAAGGACAATCTAAGAGTTCGCGCTGGGGTCATACCTGTACCTCACTGACGGATACGCTCATACATGTACTAGTACATGTACGCGTACACGTACATCGCTGTGAAGCTGATGCATGCCTTCACAATCGGAATCAATGCCGTTGAATCAACGGTTGATGTTTGCCTTTTCAAAACACAAAGCAAATTCAGGCACGCCACCTGGTTCAGGCACTTCTTCTTAGAATTTTGTTTTTCTTCGGCGAAAATAAAATAATTTTCAAAATGTAGCTTGTTTCGCTGGGCTTTAATAAAATCCTTTACGGTACAGTACTGACAAAACAACTGCCCAGCAGGCCATATCTTTCGTCAATGTGCTAACATTCACTTCGTGCACCAAGCAGCAACAGTATGGCCAAGGTACTGTAATGAATGCCTCATTGCAGCTACCCCCTCCCTCGCTGCACCACTAACCCCCTCCTTCCTCCACTAACAGATTATCAATGGCCTGTCCGACGTGCTGGACAAATACGATGTGGTGCTCATCGACCAATATGGCGTGCTACACAATGGCACAATCCCCTACATCGGCGCCGTCGACTGTTTCAATCGCATGATACAAGCCGGGAAGAAGGTTGTGCTGCTCTCTAATACTGCACACCGTTCATGTGGTCTCCCCACTAAGCTGGGCCCGATGGGATTCTCCACCGACTTCCAGGGCGTGACCGGCGGAGAAGTGTGTCACGACTACTTGCTGGAACGTCACGACACCCACGCACGGTGCTCGCTAATGACCTCCGATCTAGACGGAAAAGTGACCAAGCGTGCTTCAAACCCAGAGTCTATCTTTCACGGTCTGGACGTGGAAATCGTTGGCCTGGACAAGGCCCAGTTCCTCATGGTAGAAGGTACTCAGCAGGTCTGCTACAGCGACCGCGTGGCTGAAGTGCTGCCCACCGACTACCGCCACACGGGCGAAGTAAACGAAGCCATGAAAGAATTCTTGCGCGTAGGTCTGGAGCGCAAGCTGCCTCTGCTGTGTCCAAACCCGGACGTGTTAGCCGTTGTTGCCAACGACCGGTTTGTGCACATGGGGGGTGGCATCGCCAAACTGTACGAGGAAATGGGTGGTGAGGTCATCTACTTCGGCAAGCCGATGAAGGAGCACTTCGAGGTTTGTTTGCGCTTGGCAAACGTGGAGGACAAGTCGAAGGTTGTACATATCGGCGACTCGCTCCATCACGACATCCAGGGGGCGAAGAACACCGGTGTTGACAGCATCTTCATTGCTGGTGGTGTCCATGCCAAGGAACTCGACGTGAACGCCTGGGGCAGTACCGAGGACGAGCTACGCGTGAAGCCAGACCTGCTAGAAAAACTGCTAGAGAAGACGCAGCTGGACCCGACATACACCATGACCCGCTACACGTGGTAGAATTTCGCGTTAGTGCGCAGTACTCAGAAGTGTGGACTTGATAGAGTTTACGAACACTGAAATATCAAGCAACCTTCTTGTTGACCAAAGTTTAGGTACTGCATGTACGAGAACACTTCAACCTGTTTGATTTAGTTTCCTGCATTACTCAAAAGCTGGTCTACAAGCATTGTGACCTGAGCTCCGCGGTATTCAACAGGACGTGGACGGTGGGTTGCTGCAGGCTTGGACGCGTCAAAAGCGAGCACAACCTCACGCATGCGCGGCGGAATAGCTTCTACACCGTGCAGCGCGCCAATTAGTCCTCCCACAATGGCAGCATTCGTGTCCGTATCGCCTCCCTTGAGCAAAGTCTGTTGGATAGCGCGTTCGTAGCTCTCGTTCTGCCGCAAGAAGTGCGTGGCCAACACAAATGCCCAGCGCACATGACCCACTAGCTTCGTACACACGAGGCTGGATACATCCAGCGATTCCTCCAGGAACCAGGTTCGCGTTACCGAGTTCACAAAGCCATTGACATAGCGTTCTCCACGATTAATAGCTCCTTGAAAGTCTCCTGGAACACGCAATAAATGCTCCAGCATGAGGCAATAGACAGCGTTGCAGTCTTGACACACTTCGTTCGGATGGGACAGCGTCGCCTCTGCTCTAGCGAGGGCGGCGATGGTCTCATCCGACTGCCCCACACTCCAGATCGCCAGTGGGGCGATGCGCATGAGCGATCCATTGGCTTCACTGGCCAAACAGTTAGAGGCTGCAATATGCGTCATAGCAGCAGCGTAGTTGCCGTCAGCGTCTGGTTGGATGTCGAACGCAGCGGCACACGTGTTCCCGATATCAAAAGGCATCGAGGCGCACCAAGCCACGTATTGCCTCGCCACGTACTCGAACGGGAATCCGTATCTCGGCTGGTGGCCCAACAGACCGCGAGCTAGAGACAAAGCCAACTCCGAGTCGTCGGTGATCTGTCCTTTGCCAACGCCGAAGACGCCTCCCCCCGGCATCGTCATCGCGTGAGATACATCGGACTCTGTGATGACGCCTGGCGAGAACTCGAGTGTGGCACCCGCGGCGTCTCCACACAGCAAACCGAGGAAGGCGCCGTGCGCGCGATCCCAGTTGGCGCCAGCACGACGCAGCACATTGGATCCGCTCATCATTTCCTCGTCTCAGCACAAAACCTGTAGTTTAGAATAATTCCAGATTTTGTCCTATACTTGTAGTATAGAGATTTCTACTGAAGATGCAACTTGGGAAACAGATTCCGCATCTATCGCTGCGAGCTGGGAACATGTTCTCGTTTGGATGAAGCCCCTTGTGGCTATCAACGCTATGATACATGCTGTGGCGCACGTCCACTATGGTGGGCTTAAGCCTGCGATGAAGTGCCAAGCACCGACCCACGCTGTCCGAAGTTCGGACAGAGAATACATGTACAATCAGCGAGATGATCTCGGAATTCGAGTCGGATGGTGTAGGGCACAAGCGCGTTACGCGAAGGGTAGACCTGGTCTAACTTAGACTCTAAGACCATGGAGGCAATTTTTCTCCAGATGGGGAGTGGAAGATACGGGCCGTGTTGCAGTCGTGCCAGCGGAAGGACACAGCACCAAGAACAGGTTTGCCAGTCATTTCGCAATTTGCTAAACGCAGCGCACCACCTCTCACCAGGTCCCACCCACGTTAATAACCTGATGAAGCTCGCTATCGGAATTATGTTCGCGGCAGTTGCCGTTGCCGCTGTCACTGCTGGCGATCCGGCAACTCTGTCGACGAAGGAGGAAGCCACGAAGACCACGAAGGCGACAAAGTCCGAGAAGACTGGTACGGCCTCCGGCAGCGGAATCGGCAGCCTGTTCGAGGATGGCTCTGAAGGCACCATCGGTAGTGACAGCGCAGCCGATGCTACAGTTGACCCTAAGACGCTCAAAAGCATTGGCATCACCGTCCCAATGGGCAAGGATGGTTCCGGGGGGTTGAACCTGGGTCCTGGTCCTGCGGTTTACCCCAGTGACTCAGGCTCGTGGGACTGGAACTGGGATTCTGTGGAGGGTTCCGGTTCGTCTACTGAAGAAGCCTCTACTGCTGGCAGCAGCAAAGAGGATTGCCCGGATGCGTGTACCATGGAATACTCGCCGGTAACAGACGAGAACGGAAAGACGTACTCGAACGAGTGCGCTATGCGTCTCGCGAAGTGCAAGGGCGAGACCGGCGAGAAGAAGAAGATTGTCGACTTTGCCGTTCTCGATGAACCTACAGTTGTAAAAGGTACCAAGGAAACGGAGACTCCAGCTACCAAGACTACCAAGGCTACGAAGACTGAGAAGACCGGCACTGCTTCCGGCAGTGGCATCGGAATTCTGTTCGAGGATGGATCAAACGGCGTCATCGGTAGCGACAGCGAGTCTGGATCTGCCGATCCTACTTTGGTGAAGGGCGACCCTACGTTGGTGAAGGGCACCAAGGAAGCGGAGACTCCGGCTACCAAGACTACCAAGGCTACGAAGACTGAGAAGACCGGCACTGCTTCCGGCAGTGACATCGGAATTCTGTTCGAGGATGGATCGAACGGCGTTATCGGTAACAACAGCGAGTCTGGATCCGTCGACCCTACTCTGGTGAAGGGCTCAAAGGAGACCCCCATTCCCATTGAAATCACGAAGGCCCCAGTTGTCGAGGCCACGAAGACTACGAAAGCGACGAAGTCGACGAAGTCTGAGAAGACTGGTACTGCTTCCAGCAGTAGCATTGGTAGTCTGTTCGATGATGGCTCTGACGGTGTTATCGGCAGTGAGTCTGGATCAGCTGACCCCACCCTGGTGAAGGCCCCTCCTGCTGAAAAGACAGTGCCTGCCTCCAAGACGACTAAGATTCTACCTTAGTGTTCTGTAGCAGCAGCGTTACCCGTCGTAGCGAATTGTGTCATTCACGTATCTAATTGTTTTTTGTTAGTGGCGGCATTGCTTCATTTCTACGACTCGGTGTCCCTCCTCATTGTAATAATGTACGATAGTATGACTGACGCTCATGGTTTGTACGCATTTGTAAAATAATCACTGTAGTAATTTGGTACAGTATCCTATCCCGACTTATACATGTATTTCACTGACCAATTCAAATAAAAAACGTTAGCTTCGAAATCTCCCACGACAGACCTCCACTTTTTGGTTTTAGTGTAACAACTTTATTACTCCCACTGGAGATTCCAGTGGAGACTCGTTGCCAACGTCGTTGAGCCTTACAACTTGTAGGCAATGCCTACTAGGCATGCCTGTAGTACAAGCCCCCGAGACTCTCGGCCCGGGGGGTTGGAATCCGATTTGAAGCGGCCTTGATGACGCTCATGTACGGATAATATCCATCGGATATGCCCCGTGTTTAGTACCGGTACTGTACATGCAACGACGAATTTTCCAGGTTGAGAGAGGTTAACCCTATCGCAATTGCTTGCTGTCCGTCGTCGGCACTGCCGCTATTATACCGGTTCTCACTGAGAAGATCTCCGTTTAGGTGCTGCTGCCGGAAGGTAAAAAGATGAACAGTACCAGGTACAGGGAATAACCGTCGACACGAGGTATGATCCTGTAGCTGGACTCCTGTTCCTTCACTTGCTTACGACTGTTTTTTTTACTTCGAATTGTACAGTTTGAAGGCTGTCCGCGTGGCTTGCATCTCTGTATCTTTCTATCTAAAGATTGAAAATATTTTAATAAAAGAGAGTGGTTTGCCGCCAGGTTGACAACTTTAAAAGAATACTTTACATTTAAAACGACGGCAAACATACAAGACCGGCTCCTTTGTGCCGTGACAATCCGGGGTTACACCCCTTTGACTTTCGAATGTTCCGAGTTCAATTGGCTAGCACTAGAGGATCTGTCGTGGATCTGCCCAGGTTTGAGATGTTGTGCAGTGCACTGCACTGCAGTGCACTATTGTGCAGTGACTGCACAATGTGCAGCAGAGTTAAGCCAGCATAAGGTTCGTCGCAAACAGACCGCCATCTTCACGGATGGGGTTACATCATGGAAGTGCATAGACGATAGTAATATGCACCAAAGTATGAAAAGCACTGTTCCCAGGATGGGACCCGCTCCGGATTGAATGCCGTGAGATACAAACCTGGATGGTGGCAGGGGAGAGCCCCCTGCACGTGCTTATTGCTGCTCATTCTCCATTTCGCGAAGCACAGCGCACATTCGTCGCCTCCCGAATCAAATTAAAAAATGAAGTTCGCTACTGGTCTTGTTATTGCGGCCCTCGCCGTGACTGCTGCTAACGCCGGCAACCCGAACTACCTGCGCTCCACAGACTCAGACTCGCTCGACGCCAGCGGCAGCGACGACTTCGACTTCTCGGCGTCGGACTCGCTCGATGCCAGCGGCAGCGACGACCTGCTCGATGACGAGGACCTCGAGATTGACCTGACTGACCTGTTTGGCAGCGACAGCACCGACGGCAGCCACATTAAGGTCAACATCATGTCGCTCATTGGCAGCGGCAGTGACCAGGTTGACCTGCAGGACATCATCGACGCCTTCGAGGACGAGTCTGGCTCCGACGACTCGGGCAGCGACGACCTGTCGTGGCTGCTTGACGACAGCGACTCGGACAGCGGTTCGGACGAGATCATCCTGAAGGGCGGCAAGGGCAAGACGATCGAGGAAGACTCGGACTCTGGCAGCGACGACCTGTCGTGGCTCGACGACAGCGACTCGGAATCTGGCAGTGAGGACCCCATCCTGGTCAAGGGCGCCACCAAGGGAAAGACCCCTGTGGTTGACGACGCCTCGGACGAGGAGGACCCCATCCTGGTCAAGGGCGCCACCAAGGGCAAGACCGCCGTTGTTGAGGACTCGGACTCTGGCAGCGACGACCTGTCGTGGCTCGACGACAGCGACTCGGACTCTGGCAGTGACGATGTCATGGTGAAGGGCGGCAACAAGACCCCGGCCACCAAGTCCTCCAAGTCCACCAAGGCTTCCAAGTCCACCAAGACGGGTGAGGCTTCTAGCACCCTTGGCAGCCTGTACGACGATGGCTCGGAGGGCGTCATCGGCGACGACAGCGAGTCCGCTGAGGAAGACCCCATCCTTGTGAAGGGAGCCACTAAGGGCAAGACCCCCCTGGTTGAGGAGGACGATAGCGAGTCCGCTTCGGATGAGTCCGCTTCGGACGAGGACGACTTCCTGCAGAGTGAGCAGTTGACTGCCACCAAGGCGGCCACCAAGAGCTCCAAGACGATCTGGTAAGCCAGCAGCTTAAGGATCCATTTTTAATGTACGTTGGTCATCTCGACAAAAAATGTACGTTGGTCCCCTACGAGAACTTCGTATCCCCTGCATGAAAGTATGTGTAGACTTGTCGCCAAAAGGAAGTGGCGGCTTTACGTAGAATGAATTTCAATTCCATTCCCAAAAAGAACAGAAAACTTGTAAATGCCAAATAGTGCTACATTCCATAATATCCTGTGCATTACCTCAACCTCAACATGCATCAAGTTTTTTTTCCTTCTAAAATTGATACCAACTACCCCACTTAAATTGGACCGTATCAACCTTCTGCTTACTCAACTGCATTCTAGAACGTGCCTTCTTGTAGTGAAGTGACGATGGAGGAGCGTGCGCCCTCGACAGCTACCGCAGCGCTGCAGCTGCCCATCCTGCCTCTGGACGGTAAAGTTCTCTTCCCAAGGACGTATCTACGTCTGGCGATCACGTCGGCCTCGGCTCTGCAGCTGCTCAAGGACTTGGTGTGGGAAGTTCGCTCTCCCAAGACTTCCAAGCGCAACGCAGGCGACTCTACGTCGCTTACGCTGGCGATTTTCACGCGCCGCAGCAGCGATGAAGGTAGTGCAGACACGCACCAAGTTCTACCCACGACAGCGGAGGCTAAAGACGCGGTCTTTCGCGTCGGAACTGTGGCGCGTGTGGTGCAGCTTACGCGGATGCAGGGCGGCGTCGCGGGGCTCTCAGTGCTGGTCCAGGGGCTGCATCGAGTGCAGCTGCAGGACGTGGCTCAGACGCGGCCGTATCTCGTGGGATCAGTGCAGAGGCTGGTGGCTCCAGTGCCCGTGAAAGGCGACAAGACGGAGGAGACGGCTCTGACGCTGGAACAGTTGGCTTTGAGGCTCAAACACTTGACCCAGGAGTACCTCGAGACGGCGAAGAGTGCGCCGCTGCTACGTCGAAGCAATGGACTCGTGGACGCCATTGGCAACTCGTCGGCGGGAGAGTTGGCGGATGTGGTGGTGTCGTACCTCAATGTGAGGGTGGAGGAGAAGCAAGAGGTGCTGGAGGCTGTTCCCGTCGCTTTACGCTGCGAACGTGCTGTTGCTCTGTTAGAACAAGAGACCGAGAAAGCTCGTTTGCAGCGCAAGATTCAGAGTGAGGTGCAGGATAAGCTGGAAGGCACGCGCAAAGAATTCCTGCTGCGCCAGCAACTCGAAGCGATCAAGAAAGAACTAGGGGAAGCTGGAGATGACGGAGTTGGAGGAGATAATGCTGGAGAGATTAAACTGCTGGAAGAGCGACTGAACGCGCTAACGCTGGAACCAAAAGCCGCTAAAGTTGCTCAACGTGAGCTGAGACGCCTCAAGGGCATGACTGCAATGCAGCCAGAGTACGGCATTCTCCACAACTACCTGGAGTTTTTCTCCGAATTGCCATGGAACGTTTCCACGGCTGATTCTTTGCTGGTGGAGCGAGTTCGCAAACAGCTCGACGCGGATCACTACGGCTTGGACAAGGTGAAGAAGCGCATCACCGAGTACATTGCTGTGCGCAGTCTCAAGCGTGATATGCGCGGTCCTATTCTGTGTCTTGTCGGTCCTCCAGGCGTTGGTAAAACGTCACTTGGACGGTCAATTGCCACGGCGACGAACCGCAAATTTGAACGTGTGGCGCTCGGTGGCGTCCACGACGAGTCCGAGATTCGAGGCCACCGCAAAACCTACGTTGGTGCTATGCCAGGTTGCATCTTGAACGCGCTCCGACATGCAGAGACTAATAACCCAGTGCTGCTGTTGGATGAGGTGGACAAGCTAGGCAAGGACTTCCGAGGAGACCCCGCGAGTGCACTACTGGAAGTGCTGGACCCTCACCAGAACAACACATTCACCGACCACTATCTGAATGTGCCGTTTGACCTCAGCCGCACGTTGTTTCTAGCAACGGCGAACAGCTTGGACACAATCCCAGGCCCTTTGCTCGATCGTATGGAAGTCATTGAGCTAACTGGTTACAGCGTGGAGCAAAAGGTGGAGATCGCACGCCGTTACCTACTTCCTCAACAAATTGAAGCCAACGGTTTGCGGAAAGATATGGTGCACATTTCAGACGAAGCCCTACGTTACTTGATCATGCGATACACTCGAGAAGCTGGAGTACGTGACTTGGAACGACAGGTTGGTGCACTCTGTCGCTATGTAGCGGTGGACGTTGTACGTGAGCTGGATGAAGACGATCAGCAGAAAGGAAGCAAGGCCGACGCTGCCGATCGACTTGCATCGTTTGACCCAACTTTTATCGACAAAAAGATGATCCGCTCCGTTCTGGGGCACGAGCTGGTGTTTAATGAGGTGGCTCTGCGGTCTAGCGTTCCGGGGGTGGCGACTGGCATGTCCTGGAGTACAGCCGGCGGCTCGATTCTGTTCGTTGAGGCCTCGTGCACGCGACACACACGCTCCGATCGGGTTACAGATTCGTCTGCATCTGCTTTGGCTTCCGCTTCCCCCACCCTGCAGCTTACGGGTAAGCTGGGCGACGTTATGAAGGAATCAGCGCAGCTCGCTTTGTCTTGGTTGCTCGTGAATGCGCACCTGATTGAGCTCCCGCGTGAAGAAAGCATTGCAGGTGAGTCATCGGGGATAAATGCTCTATCACTGGATGGCATCTCAAGTGTGCACGTTCATTTCCCGGAGGGAGCCATCCCCAAGGACGGTCCATCCGCTGGCGGTGCTATTGTGTGCGCTCTTGTATCGGTGATCTCAGGTATCCCAGTTCCTGTCGACATCGCTATGACGGGAGAAATTACTCTGCGCGGAGTTATTCTGCCAGTTGGTGGCATCCGAGAGAAAGTTCTTGCTGCTATTCGCGCCGGCATCAAGCGAGTGATTTTGCCGCGTGGAAACAAAAGTGAAGCTGAAGAACTGCGTAAAGAATTCGCTGGCGTTTCTACCGGAAAACGAGACAGCAGCAAAGAACGAGTCCAGCTGCTCTTTGTGAGCGACCTGCGTGAGCTGATTCAGCTGGTGTTTCACATGAAAGTCTGCGAAGACCCTGGTGTTCGCCGACTCAAGGGTACCAGTTCCAACGGAGGTGTGGACTACACGTCTGACCCGGTGCTGCTTAGCATGCTATAAGAGCTTGGATTGAATTGGCCTCTTTTTTAATTTTTTTTAAAACATCTTCACCTTGCGCTGCTCGTCTTGTTAGCGTTTAGGAACCATACACAACTCTCTGCTTGGACTAGCTAGCCCACACTAACCAGCCTTGAAGAGCAGCTAATTAAGTGGTGCTCAGCGGGTGGAAGGCGTTTGTCACGTACGGGTAGTACTCAACTTGCGACGAGCCTGAAGATCCCTCTTCAAGGCCCGAGAACTGTGCTGGCTGCAGATGCGCGTACTTCTTTGACAGCACCGAACGCAGTTTCTTGTCTTTCCCAGAATGAGGCTGACAAAGTGCGAAAACAACAAAATAACAGCCAAACATTAGCAATGTTCATGTACAAAGTGACAATGAATCGACGTACTTTGTACATGGCAACTACGAAGTTGACCGGGAGACCGTAACGGAGCACGGACTCCACAAATACGCGGATCATCTGCATACATAAAGCATCAAACGTCAGGAAAGTTAGCTTCGAAACGTAACAGCAGTTGATGCACGGGCATAGTCGCACCTTGATATGCATCCACGCAATGAACGTCTCTCCAAAGTGCGCCTTGCACCAACGGATCAGTGCCGACCACAGTCGGTCCACTTCAACCTCCAACTCGGCGATGGCTTCTTCGTTAGACGCGTGGCTTGTTGGGTCGAAATTGAACTCACGAACCACAAAACGCTTTTCCTTTGCACGCGTTTTGAAGTCTTCCACGTAGTCCACAGTGGTTCCCGGTTCAAAGTTGCCTTCCTTGTCCACAAAGCCCGGTTGGTACTGACCCTTTAGCAGCGTCACTGTGTACACAGCAGAGTCGCCTTCCTCCATCAGCTTGCGCGACGATCCAGGCACGACAGGAGACCCACGCACGTTTCCGCGGTTGCCCTTAGGACCGTACTCCGCAATTTGATCGCCGATCTGCGCGTACTCGAGCAGCCACTGTTCCTCAAGATTCTTGGGTACGACTACGACCAACGTTTGCAGATACTCCGTGTTGACGAAATCCGATGTGGAGACGACATCGGGTGTCAGCACGTCGTTCAGGTTCGCCACCATCAGGTTACCACTGCCAGCACGCGTCAAATTCGGTCCAAAAATCATAGCAACGAAGCCCACCTACCCTTTCTTGCGTTGTAGTCCGATGAGTTGCTGTTTCTTCTCTGAATAACGGGTGCTTAGTTGCTTCAATTCCTCTTCAATCTTGCCTACCGACTGCAAAAGGCAAAACAATCAGTCCACCAATACATCAATGCTTCTTTCAGCGCAGCAGAACTGTCCCACCGACTGGATAATGCTGACGATCTCAGGCAGCGGTCGACGATGTGGGTGCTTCGCTTCATCCCACGAAAAGAAGCCCAAGTAACGCTCCACGGGCACTACACAACAGCAAGTAACCACCACGAATGAGCCTTTTCCGTCCCCCACCTCATCGCTTTCAACTGTTCAGACCTCCATCAACCGTGAGCGCCTGGTCACCCTTGTTAAGATCGTGGAACTGGCGCTCGATCTTGCGCACGACGCTCTCAATGACCATATCCACGCGGTTCAAGTCGTCACTCAGTGCCTGGAATCAATTTATCAGAACAGAAGTCAACCATCAGTGTGTCCTCTACTCCAATCCAATTGGCAGTAAACAACGCACCATCAGAGAGTCCAATGTCCCCACCAGCAGATCCGACGGCAGCTCCACGCGCACGCAGTCTGGAGAGGAGGAAGAGACGTAAGAGCCACTGAGGACATTTAAAATCATCGCTATTGCTATCTACCTGCGTAGTCATGGCGACTGGAGGCGGTCTCCGCCTTGAGGGACAGGAAAGTCGTCTCGGATGAGCTGTTGCCCTCGTTGGGCACGGACACCAGCCACACGCTCATGCTCTCTTAGGCCTCTTGGAGATCAGCTTCACCTTCGTCTTCACGGAACGAGATCCTTTTTAGCTGTCGTACTTAATCGAGAACTGCCCTGCTTTAGTGACATCCTAGAATTTTAGAATTTAGAAAATTAAAGTTTTTGAACGTGTAAACTAATTTTTTCACCCTTTACAATAATGGTTCGTGGTGAGAGATGGAGTGGTAAGTTTCCTGGCCTCTACGCGAGATAGCAGTCGTACTAACGACGATCAGGGCATGAACGACATCGCATCTGAGTAGGCAGCAGGTCCCCGGATCGCTCTCGCGCGCGGTTCCGCTCCCGATCTCGATCGAAGGAGCGATCGGCCAGGTTAGTTGGTTCATTATTCTCTTTGAATTCGAGCAGTCACTTAGATAGTTTCTTCATTGTGAAGTAGCCACCGCGAGCGTCGATCAAAAGAACGAGGTCGACATCGGTCACGTTCGCCTCGAGACCGCAGACATAGACGGAAGCACGAGCGCCGCAGATCCGTCTCGTCGTCGGATTCTTCTTCTCGAAGTCGGAGCAGATCGTCGTCGGACTCAAGAGACAGCAGCAGGAAGAAGTCCGCGCACGCGAAAAGAAAGAGCAAGCGCCGTAACTCTAAGGACCAGAAGCGCAAACACAAGCGGAAGAAGCACAAGAAGAGTCGAAGTCGACACGGACACGAGTCCGACTCGTCCTCTTCCTCGTCGTCAGACTCGGATACTGTCCGCAGCGCCATATCGGGCAAGAAAATCAAACGCAAACTGGATCGGTCGGCTGTGGACTTGCAGCATCAAAAGAGCCGTCAGCAGTTGCTGCAGTTCTACAACGGCATGTTCGACTAAGCTTGGAAAGGACGATACATCAACACAGTGCATTCCTTGAAATGGTACAGAATACGACGCTTTGGCACCGTCGCTAACTTTTACTTCTTACTGTCTGCGTGCCACTCGTTGAGTCCGTAAGTCAGAACTTTGTCCTGGATATCCTTCCGGTCAATGGGGCAAATCGGAACTCGCACTGCGCAGGATGCACAGAGAACTTGGTGGCGACAGGGGAGGAGAACCACAGACACCGGCTTTTCAAAGCACACGACGCAGAGTTCCTTTTCACGGGTCTTCTCGACTGCCGCGCGGTACTTGGCCCGAAGAGCTGCCCGAACATTCTCGATACCTCGCACCAACATCGATTCCAGTTCTTCAAGCTCATCCAAGCTCCGGACAGCTAAAGCTTCATCCTCCCCACGCAGAACCGCATTTCGGGCTGACAGGTGGGCGTTCTCCCGCCTGAGACGGTCAGAAATTGCCTTCAGGTTGTCTTGGTACTCAGCCGTGAGTTGTGTTTGCTGTCTGGCAAGAGCCAAACTGCGTTCGTTCATTTTGAGCTTCATAGAGTCCCGTTGAGACTGTTGCTCACGTTTAGCAGCTACTCTCTCCATTTCCGCGATGCGAAACGAAAGGTGCTCGTTGTCTTGATTCTTAACCCGAAGTTGATTGGCCATCGTCATGGACCGATCTAGGGCGTCTCGAAGTAACGCTGCGCGGTTTTCGTGCGATTGATCCGCAGTGGCATCAAGGTTGGCTTGAGTGCATTGGTCCTGCTTGAATGGCGTCACTTCTGTGAAAGCTGGAGGCAGAACCTCTTCTGGACGTGGGCGATGTGCTGTAGTGAGCGCCCGTAGACGCTCCGGAAACGACTTGGGACAGACATCTGTTCCGATGAACGCCAACTTGATGTTTCGCTTGGAAGACGCACTCGTTGACACACGTGAGGGGTATTCTGGAGGTGGACTGGTATACCGATCTTGGTGAGTTGGTGAGAGCAACGAAACACGAATCTCTCGAGAGTATCCTGCAGCCGAGCGCATGGTTCCATTGTCGGCGAGAAGCGATACAACGTCAGCAATTTCACCCGCAGGAGTCGATGACGCAGCTGCCGTGCAAGTAGAGACAGGAGCTTCTTCCTTCAGCAGGTCGAAATCCACTTGGACATCAGGCTCCGGATCCACTTCATCGAAGCTCATATTCGACTGGACGTCTTCGTCTTCACTCACCAAACTCCAGTCGTCTTCGCTGTAGTTGGACATGTTAACGGATAGCTTGCTGCTTGACGGGGTCTGGAGCTCTTCGCTGCAGAATACAAAATGAGCCTTCGAAATCAGCATTCCAATCGATTGCAACCCGATCTCGAACATGGTATGGAACTTCCACATGTAGACGGCTTGCTCTCCCGTCCATCTGATAAACTCACATAGATCCGCATCTTGCTGAGTAGTGTAGATGTCTGTCAGCACAAAAGAGAGCAGCCAACCACACGACGAACATATCTGCCACAGGTATTATTAGTTTGTAATTAGTGGGCAGTTGGGGTGTGATTGAACGTTGCGGCCGCATGCTCCTGGTCACGAACAGCCTGGATCAGCATTTGATTGAAATCGCTCGGATTGTCCATGAAAACCTGGTGGCCCGAAGTAGGCACCAGACGGAAAACAGCATACTGGGTCTTCTCTAGCCGGCGAACAACCGACTCGCCGAATTCCGAGTTCATCCAGTCCATGCCGCCGCCGTACATAATGGTAAGCGGGACTTGAAGTTTTCCCGGCGTAAGGATGCTGTCCAATGCACGGCGTCTCGCACTCGCTCCCTGAAAGTGTACAAAGATATTCGTCAGTGCAACGCCCATGCAAGGGCTATTAATCATTAGACTTACCGGGTGCAAATGCGTGTAGAATGCGATATCGCCCGAGGCCTGGAGGGCCCAGTTATGATAGCAATAGTCTGTAATGAGACCGAAATCTACCTCCCCGGATCGAACGATATTTGTAGCCGGCGTCCACTTGATGCGTTGCCTCCATGACCATCGCACAAGTCTCGGGCCTAGAGGTCCGGCAAATCTGATAGCGCTCTACACGTGCACAACGCAGAAGCAATGAATTGTTAGAATCCAACGCCAGTGTGCGGACGGCATGCTTCGAAGTACGTACCATTGGCGTGATGTAGAACAACGACGTGAACTTCAAAAACGAGGGAAGATCTTCTTGCTTCAAGCCGCTGCTGTTGACTCCCGCGGGGGAAATCAGAACAAGGTGTTCAACATGTTGCGGGTATTTCTCTGCGAAATAGGTGCTGTACATGGCCCCCATCGAATGCCCACAAAGAATGAAGCGATCAAGATCGAGCTCGCGTCTCCAGTCTTCAAGAGACTCGACGAAGAAATCGTCCATTTCTTCATCCGTCTTAGGACACCATTTCGGTCGGTCGGAACGTCCGATCCCTCTCCACTCCACGGCGTACTGTAAGGAATCAAAACGTAAACTGTAAGCTTCTGCAACTCCGCAACCCAAAAGCTACAATAGTGACGTACCACGTTGAAGGACTTTGCCAGAGTTTGCAGATTAGCAGCCCAGAACGCGTTTCCTGCCAGGTATCCATGCACCAGAACCAGGTTCCGGGGCGGAAGCTGCTTGCCATCCCCACAGTACGGTACGTGGATCGTGCCCAGTCCTGCAACCTTTGTCTGCGTGAACTCCGTTACGATAAACTGCTCGTAAACCTTCCTCTCCACTTTCTCCAGCTCGCCCAGATCCGACGGCAGCCACAAATGCACGTTGCAAATGGACAGCCACACTGGAAATAGACAGCAGAGTACAGCCAATGCATCCACGATGGCCTTCTCGGTGCTGCCGCTCTCTAAGCTCGTCAAATTCACGCGGACAATGGCGTAGATCACTAGCGCCGCCGTCACGACGCCATGCGCGATGTGGCTGTTGTGTCGTGGCAGCTGCGAAAGGACGGCGAGGCCCAGCGTGATGACCAGCGGCCAGTCCAGCAGACGCACGGGGATATGCGGGATGCAGAGGTACAAAACCCACGTGATGGCAAGAGCTGTGACCGCTACGGGCTTCGGTGGAAGAGTGAGCAGGCGGCCGACGAGGCCCCAGAGCGTCAGTAATAGCGCGATGAACGGAGTGAGCAATAGCAGCGTGAAGCGGAACCCTCGCGAGCGAAGGAGTGCAGGCGGCCCTGGACTGCGCGGGGACGAGGGCTCCTCTGCGTTGGGTGGCATGGCGACTGGAGCTCCTCGAAGCAAATTCGTTTCTGACAATTGTCGAAGCTGCTGAAATGAAGTAAGACCATCATTCCTAGTTTTTGTGATTGCAGTCCTAAGAACAGATAACCTTCAATAAAAAATATGTAGTCTCTCGCTAGATTGTTATAACTATTCTTTACAAGAATTTAATAAATAATATAACACCATTATATAGTATTTCTGAATCGACTGAGCAAACGAAGCATTACTATACATGTACTATC
Organism: Phytophthora multivora; assembly: GCA_001314345.1. Lineage (NCBI taxonomy): Eukaryota > Oomycota > Peronosporomycetes > Peronosporales > Peronosporaceae > Phytophthora > Phytophthora multivora. Next base: position 20,647 of record LGSM01000410.1, read on the forward strand.
GGATGCAGCAGGACATTCATGTGACCGCGTAATCACGTTTTCCACGGCTCAAGCAATCCCCCACTTGTAGAGCAGAATCCAGTTCGTTGCCCCTGCAAATGGCAATTGCTGTCCCCACGATCTTCAGGGAGATTGTCTTTGTTAATTTGATGCGGACAATAATCTCTTCTAGCCGTCAGCTCGCTACTCCAGGCCCTTGCCTCAGTTTGGGCTTGCCAGCACAGGCAGCTCTCCAGTCGTGCACTGCTGCAATCAGCACGCGGTTAAACGCGCCTGGGTTATCCATGAAAACTTGGTGTCCCGACAACGGAACCACACGGAAACTTGCATAGCGCTCGGCGTTCTGAAGGCGCTCCACCACCGCTTCACCGTGCTCCTTCGGCATCCAATCTGGTCCGCCGCCGTAAATGAATGTCACAGGCAGTTCCCACTTCTCCGGTACGATGATCTCGGAAAGAGGAATCCCCCGTGCAGCAGCGCCCTGGAGAAACACCGCAAAAATCATTAGAAGAATGGTTGGTCCTTGCCAGCAATCACAAGTATTTGACTTACAGGATGCAGATGGGTGTGCACCGCGATATCGCCCGACGCCTTCAGAGCCCAGTTATGATAGCAGTATTTTGCAAAAATCTCGAAGTCCAACTCGCCCATGCGGACCGCATTACTAGGTGGCGTCCACGAAACGCGCTTCTTTACCATCCAACGCACCAAACGCGGGCCAAGCGGGCCCATTCCGCGAGCTGCTGACTGCATAACAACAAAAACCTTTTAGTTCGGTGGTGTTGCACTAGTGCCACTCATAATACGTACCATTGGAGTAAGATCCAAAGCATAAGCAACGCGGCGACCCAGTGGTAGCTCCGAATGGGCAAGTGTCGAAGCGTGAACGCCTGCAGGTGAAACCAGGATCACGTGCTCTAGTGCCTTAGGGTACTTGGCAGCATAATAGGTTCCGTAGAGTGCCCCCATCGAGTGTCCACAGAGAATGAACTGATCGAGCTAAAGAATGGTACGAAATACCCAAGTTAATACTCGACAGCTCTGCCCAGAGCACTCGTAATACCTTCAGTTCAGATCTCCAATCTTCCAGTGACTCGACAAAAAAGGCATCGGCTTCAGCGGGACTTTTAGGCTTGAATTTTGGACGGAGAGATCGTCCGATTCCCTTCCACTCCACGACATACTACATGTACACGGCACAACTCACTGTTAGCCAACTTCATAAAACAAAAAACAAGTTGCCATTTGCTCGTACCACATCAAAAGCCGTTGCTAGGTCTCGTAAATTCTGCGTACAGCAAGCGGCCAAAAGAACAGCTCAGCATTTACACCTTTCTCCTCAAACGATCTCACCTTACCGGCGCCCAGAACGCATTTCCTGCGCCGTACCCGTGAACCAGTACGAGGGCCTGTGCCTTCTTCCCCGCCTCTCCGGTATATGGCACATGCACCGTTCCCAGTCCCGCCACCATACCTAACGAAAACCCATTGCCTAAGAAACTCTCGTAGATTTGGTGCTCAACAGTGTGGAGGATGGTCTCATCCGCCGGCAGCCACAGTCTCTGACGACTGATGGAGCTCCACGCAGACGTGAAAGAGGCGAGCAGCGCGAACCAGAGCGGAAAGTCTAGATTTGGATTTGTCCTAGCGCAATACGCGATATACTGCGTCAGAACTACCCACGCCGAGAGATGGAGCATTGAGCTCTTGGGGATTATCAGACTCAGCGCTATAGAAGCCGTCGCAGCGAACGGGACGCGGACGGGAACTGCCCGCGACCCCCAAAGATCGAGCGTCCAGGCCGCCCACAGCAGCAGCAGAGCAAGTGCAGCCACTCGTCTAACCGGCATCGTAAACATCATCCCTAGAACGCCCCATAGTATCGCGAAACTGAGCCACAAAGGCGACAGAAGCACTGCCAGCATCTTGAGCATCGTCACTTTGCTCTTATCTTTGAACCTGGTTACCAATATATTTAGTGGGTACGCGTGAAATAATCTTTTGGAAACCGTAACTGTTATATAACGATTTTATTGTTGGTACATGTACCCTTCACAATTATTGACCCAATCTTTTTGAAAAAAATATATTGTATCATGGGCAGACTGCTGGCATGGGGCGACGCGCTCTTCCACGTGCGCTGCGAGCTCGGGAAACTGCAGTTGCAGCGCGTAGTTGTTGACGCCAGCGAGAAAAAGGTGTCGCTGCATCACTGCAATGTGCACCATGAAGGTGAAGCAGCTGCGTTGCCTATGGACATCTTGCTCGTGGCAGCCAGAGAAGTGGAAGACACCGAGTTGGTCACGTACGTTCCGTCGTCATTGTCTTCTGCTATTAATTTCAATAATTATAATTGTTGACGGTGTGTTGCAGTCGCTACCCGGTGCTAGTCTTCCAAGCTTCTCCAGACGTTGACCTACAGTCCAATTCAGCTTCACGTAAACGTCGACGATCGCCGAAGGACCGTCATGAATTGCCACTACCAACGTCGTGCAATCGTCTGCTCTTCTGTGTTTTGTATGAGATGGAGTGTGAGGACAATTTTGGATTGAAATTATTGAACATGTTGGAAATTCCAACACGTGCTGGAGTAAACGGCGATGGAGTTGGCGAGAGAGATTATGGTTTGCTCCAGGTTGTTCTAACGGACGGACCTCACGTGCTTCTCTTTGAGCGGTCGTTGCAACTAGCGACGGTGTTGACGCTGCAAAGACCTACCCAAGGGAGTGGCGATGTTGAATTTCAAGTGTGGCTACGTCGTGTTGATGTACTGCTCGGAGTGGCTGGCAGCACGTCAGCAGCTTTTGAACTGGTATCTTGTGCGTATGTACCGGAGACTCTCAGTTCCAGACAACATCTCCTGATTCACGCTCAGCAAATACCCAGATCTTCAGTCGACTGGTAAGTTATCAGTTGCTCTACTTTTACTTTTCTAAATTGCGTACTTGGTAATCATACAACCTAACGTGTCTGGTGTGACAAGTGAAAAGCACGTTTGGAGTATCTTGGAGTTGGATGAACGAAGAGATGGAACAAATTCCTCACTGTGTACCTACGTGAATTGGAACACTGAGCGCAACGAGGTTGTTCCGAAGCTCGAGCAGGTGACTTGCTGCTGCTTTGTTTCCGAGTGGAGTGAGTGGAGCTTTACGGCTTCAGCTACCATGTTCTCACCGTGGGGTCACGAGCCAAGTTCCCGATCATCTCGAACGGATATTCTCTCGTCGGCATTGGTGATCACTGGGACTACCAGTAATGCGATATACGTGCACTCAGATGGGATTCGCATTGCTTCCTACGTGCTACCTGCTCGACCAGCTGAACTGTACGTTTGCGTTGAATATCGTCTACTACCCCCGTCTGTGCTGACCAGTAGACGATGTGAATTGTGAATCAGGTGGTGCATGTCTGAGAGCAGCTTCGACCAACGTTATGTGCTCTGTGTGCGCTGTGACGATGCAAAGCGGAGCTTCTTCATGCTGGAGTTTTGCAGCAACCTGCAGAATGCGTCCATGGAGCTTCTTCTTTGTGAGTTTTAGTCCTTGTTTTGCGTCGTGTGGGTCTTCAGGACTTAATGACTGACTTCTCGTCCGATTTCGATAGCTTTTAACAACGTCGGTCATGCATACGCTGGGTATTTTGCGGACATTCAAGCGCTCGATGTAACATCGCCCCAGGTATTTCTCCTAAACGCTGTACCTGGCGTTTGTGGCACGAGTATCTGTCAAACCAGCAGTAAAGCTGTCGCCAATAGTCCTATGGACAGCGGGCAGCTTGTAAAGCGCAGCGTTCTCATTATGCAGAAAGAATCAGCCCTCGATACGAAGTTTTCTTGTCACCGACTTCGACTACGGGAAGATAAACAATCGAAGCATGGGTCAAACTCCCGTAAGCGTTCTCAAAATGACGCGAAAAACGGTTCAAGAGATGTTCCTGGCGGCTCGAAGACACAAACATTCCACTACATTGAACGAACGCAAAAGGCTTCATCCCGTGATAGAAGAGCGAATGGATTCGACGAGGACACGGAGGGTGAGGCCAGTACTTTAGCTGCCTCGCAGTCCCAGCTTGCCAAGTTGGCAGAATCTTTATCCACACGGTTAGACGCTGGATCGCAGGAGTTGGAACGTCTGCAATTGGTCGTGGGCGATAAGTGTCTTCTGGGTCGACAACTGAATCGGCTTATCGCGCAGCAGTGGCAGAAGGATCACACAATTGCCACAGACCAGACAGAAGCAGTTACCGACCCCCTCTCTGAATCTCAAGATCTTATCAACATGGAGACCATTATCAGCGCGCCACCAAGTGCTCCCAAAATCTCTGTGAAAGATATCCCGGGTCTGCCACTGGGTGACCTGAAGCCGGAACAGCAAGTGTCGCTGGAGCTTTTTCGCGTGCTCCAATACATCCCGTCATCGTCACTTGTTCGTGCTGAAGTCGTTCTCAAGAATGCGTCCGACACAGCACTCAACGATAGTTTTGCTGTGCTGACTGCACCAAAGGGAGAACCGACACAGGGGTGGAGATGTTCGAGTTCGGTGCTTCCTGAATATTCTGGGATAGCTCGATTTTCTTTGGAGCTTCAGTTTGCGCCAAGTTTTTCACTTCTTCGAGAGCGAAAGCCGTTAGAGATAACCTTGTGGCTGCACTGGGGCGCGTCTCGAGATCACGGCACGGGTCTCGATTGGCGACCAGGTGAGTCGGCACTTGTTGTGGCGTCCGTCAAAATCCATCCTGATGATTTGGTTGAAGCCCTTCGAGAGTCACTACCAAGTGGTGGCGTCGGTTATTCAGAGCAGAATCAATTGCTATTCCTCTCGTCAGGTTCGGATTTTGAGTCGTTGTTTAGACAACCGAGTTTCGGGGAGATGTCTACTTCTGTTGGCTCCGTTATTCGACCGACGTTCGCTCTGGTGCATTTGAACGTGACATCACGAGAACTGATGCTGTACGAGTTGGGTAGGATGGTCTCAAGTCTACCACGAGACGTTTATGCCATGCAGAACCCACTTCAACTCACCCATCTCCTAGCATTGCAGCGTGTACTGCACTCCATGCGTCAAGAAACTCTCGCTGTTCTCAAGCGAGAGTCTGACGAAAACAAGCAACGAAGAGCTAGAGGTCGAGATCATGCGTCAATTCACCGTTCGATACAGAGAGACACTGACATTCAAGCGAATCGGTTGCTGCAGTTGCTACAGAAGCGCGTCAACTTTCATACGATGTGGTTTGAGGCTACTTCTCCAAGAAAAGTCCACGCTTCAAGAACGTACAAAAGGTAGTTGTGGTATTAGTATTGTTTTTTTGTTTGTTTTAGTGTTGTAAAATAGCAGAAAGGTGGGGCAGACTACGCTGCAACCGGGCAGGCCCCCGTCTGGAAGACAACAATTTGTCGCTGGAGGTCGCCGATAAGCTGCGTATTTGTCAGCAAAGACTGCTCGATGCTTGACAACGTCGCTTGCAGACGCAAAATGACGAGAAGCAGAAGCAGAACCAGCACCCACGGGAAAATCTTGACGGGGGTAGTGCGAGGTCCTGACGACACTGTAGCAGTGGAACTTCGGTGCCGGTGGCTTGGTTTGCTTCGGCTTCTGCGTCTGATCGTTGGGCCATGATCCTTTCGGACACAGTCTTGGGCACCAGCTTTTTCCGAGGAAGTGCTTGACGTTGGAGGGCTTTCAGGGACGCAGTTCACCGCTTCGTTGAGGTCATTTGTTTCAAGGAAGTCCTTCGCCATCGCGACCCATTTCTCCCACTTGGCTCGGTTGTCGCTGATGGCTCGCGTCTCAATTGTGTTCTTCCAGAAGGTCGACTTGCTGAAAACCACCTGCAAAGAGAAGCAGACAACAATGCCAACTTTCAGTACGCTACACTTTCGGTTAGCATAACCGTACTGCAGCACGTCTAATTCGTACCTTGAGTTCAATAAATATTTTGCAGGCATTGGGGTTCGATGACCGTGGTACAATGGTCCAGCGATCTTCGACACTGAAATAATCGCCGTAGGGAATATCCACAAGTCGCGTCGAGCTTTCCACTACTCGCACCCCATGTTCACTCTCCTTGAGACATTGAAGCTAAAGTATTACCATAGCCACAACAACATTAGTGAATACCCAGTCAAGACATCTTCGATTCGAGACGTACCACATCAACCTGCGACGACTTCGGACCGATAGGAGCTTCGATTGGCACGCGAAATTGCAGCGAGCGTGTCATACCTAACACGAAACCACCCCCGCGTTAGCATAACGTTATCTACTGTGCATGTAGTGTAGTAAGCCAGCTGCAAGGTTATTAAACGTACCGAAAGACTTTTCGTCTTCCAACGGAGTCATCCACGGGTTTATCGTCATCTCTGTCGACCCCGTTTGTTCGTTGAACTTGTCCAGTCCAAACGGTGCGTTGTCCAGATAGAAGAGCTGCATGAATTTATCTACTGACACAGGAAAAACCTCCTCGAGGACCTGCGTCATCGAAATATCCTTGGGCGCGATGGTGTCCACATCCGAGACCACACTTCGCCGACGCGGAGTAACAGAGGCTGTCTGGTCATCGGCATCCGCCTCTTCCGCTGCTTCATTGGCATTCTCGGCCGTTGATTCATTGTGATCGGAAGCAGAAGCGTCTACTTCCTCGAAACCCAGTTCATCCTCCTCCATCCCTTCTTCTTCGGACTGCTCAGCTGCAGGATTGGGCTGTGGCGTTGGTGGCGACTCAACAGACGACTGAGAGTCACTAGACACGGGAGATGTTGGCAGCGCCGGGTAATGGGATTCCGTGGAATTCCCTGCAGAAGGCCGCAACTCTCGCAGTACTCGGTCGCGTGTCTTCACAATGAGGTCATAGCAGTTATCGCGGTTGTTTCCCCAGAAGCTCGTGAACGTGTACTCGTCCTTGTCGAACGTCGCGAGGCGGATCGAGTGCTGAAACACCATCGTCGTCGTCTTTTCAATTTCGCGAATGGACTCGTAAGGGATGAGGATCTACAGACAGCAACAAAAACAGATAGGCTCAGTATTGGGATCTCTTTTGCGACAACACGTCGGGGATCCGGAAAAGCTAGCGAAGAGCATTGCACATGGGGCAAAGCCGACGACCAAGCTCCAAGAGAGAGCTCCCGAGTGTATCCTTGAAGGTCCACCCTCACTGACTATCTGACCTTTCTCTCACGGCCAAACACGTTCGAGTAGAAGCAAACATGCGAGCTCGTCGGATACATGCGCCCGTGCATAGCCAGCGTGGACGCGATGGCACACGAAAAGTCTGAATATGCCACCACAAAGTTAGCACTGTCCACCACTGTCCAACTGCCAGAGCTTTTCGCACCTTGGTAGAACTGCGTGGACTCGGGTAGGTCGAAGATCATGCAGATGACTTGGTCCCGCATCTGCTCCTGCTCCTGCTCCTCTCTCTCAGCGCTATCCAATGGCAGGAAATCCTTACCCAGCGGCAGGTTCAGTCGCGGCCGATCGTCGCACGTGCTGGCCAGCGACAACTCGTCGCTCTCCTTCCTGCTGCTCCTACCAGAGCTGACACGTGAAGAGCTCATGCTCTTCTCTGTGGAATTGGTGTGCCGCCGCTCTCGGTGCCGTCGCTGCTGCTGCTGCTGCTGCTCGAAGCTCTTTTGTCTATTTTTGCGGTGACGATGGTACACGTCGTCCTCTTCCTCTTTGGTTGTGGCACGACGAGACTGGTGGCGGTGGCGGTGCTCGTGGCGACTGTCGCGGCTGCTGGTGGACGAGCTGGGAGACGAGAAGGCCGACGTTAAGCTCCGCAGCGCGGAGAGCTCCATCACTTGCGCGGTGTTGACACTTTTCGACACTGCGACGTGTGATTTTCGTTTTAACGTTGATTGGTGCAATCATTTCAGCATGATTTATATGGTTTTTCCTATCGAAACGATATTTTGGCGTATCGCACAGAAGATGATCTTGAAGATCAGGATCGAAAGCTGCAAAGTGGCAGCGCACACAGGTCGTTCAATTTGTGGCGATGGATACAAGTGGAACCTCAGATCGCGTTGCTTTAATTAATGCAAGTGACAAAGTGCACTACACTCGGCACTTACCAACATCCAGTGCTGCATGTACATGTCATTGACAATGACTCATTATTGTGTGTCTTCAGAATTGGTGCAACACTGAACAGATCCCGATGGCAGAGAGGAATTTGGTGTTCGATTCACGAAGCTTTCACGACAACTTCAAATTTAGTATCCAAATTGATAATGCTGGTTAAAACTTGCTGCAATAAAGACTACGTACGTGCTTCTAGCATCTCTTCCAGATACACGTATCCATGGTGCAGCTACTTTCAGCGCTGAAAGCGTGGGTCCTCATCCACCTTGTTGAGGATCTGCTCGAGACGCCGAGCCTCTTCGACATTTCCGGACTTGTAGAACATCTGCATCTGCGAACGGAGATGCTCCTGCTCGCGCATGGCTTCAATCTTGTCCTTGTCCATGAGCTTCAGCACGAGGCGGAACTCGTCCTGCTCCTTCTTTTCGCGCGCAGCTTGGCGATCCAGACGTACACGTTCTTCGTCAGCCAGCGCGCTCTGAGCCTTGTCCGACGCGCTCTTGTGTTTGCCCAGAGCCTTGCGCTGCTGTTTCTGGTATCGTTTCATCTCGTACTTCTCGATATCGTAGTATTTCTCATGGGGCAACGTGCACGTGTTGTAGTCCTCCATGTACTCTTTGAAGAGCTCCATAGCCTCCCACTTGGGGCCGTTGAACTCACCCATTTTCTTCACATCTCGAGTCCACGCTTGAAACGACACGCTCTTGCTGTGGAAGTCCGACTCACGGAGGATGCCGTACTTCCCGTACTGGTCCTGATTCACGGCATGTTTTGAACTACTTCTGCTGTCTTTCTTGCTCTTTTTGTCTTTCTTATGTCGCTTCTTGTCCTTGTGGGAGCTGCGGTGTTTGCTCTTTCGCTTCCGACGCGAGCGTTCGTCCTCCGAGCTGTCAGAACTATCTGAATCCGACTCGGAAGACGATTCCGATTGAGAGGACGAACGGGAGCGTGATCGTCGTCTCGCGTGGCGATGTCGGTCTCTGTGTCTTCTGTCACGGGAGCGGTCTCCCGTCTTGTCTCCACTCTTAGGGCTATCGTCGTCCGAATCCACCACCGTCCACATGCGCGAGCGGTGCGCCACCTCCTCTCGGTTCTCGAGCTTCTGCTTCTCCGCGCCTTCCACCCTGTGTCTGCGGCTGTGCTCGTCTCGATGCCGATGGTGGTGGCTTCGCTTCGATGAGGTTAAGCGTCTCTCGCTCCTACTTCGACTGCGGCTACGTCTTCGCCGCGGACTGCGGCTGGACGAGCGTCGGTGGCTGCGACCCATTGCTCAACTGTAAATTGATCGGGAACAATAGGGGGGGGGGTCAGAATTAGCTTTTTGGCCGACATTTTCCGACTGAAATGGTCGACAT
>LGSM01000411.1:0-30002 GCA_001314345.1 Phytophthora multivora
CGTCGTATGACAGCTCTAGCGAGCCCACGTTGAGCAACTACAAGGTTCCTTCGAATCACGCAGTGACGCCAAATTGCCCCGCTGGATCGCCGGAACTGAGTTCTTTTCAGTGGCCGAGTGACAGTTTCCCGGGTGAAGCTTGTCCGTCTTCTAGAGGCGGCCAATGTCCTAGTCGAGAGTCGACATTGGCAGCAGAACCGACTTTGACCCCACTACCCTTCGCAATGTTAGTGACAACCGACCATACGCCTATGCCCACGGAAGACGAGAGCACTCCAACCCCTATAACGGCTGTTCTAGTTGAGAATTCTCAACCTTTGGTCACGAGTACAGAACATGGAGGATGCAGACTTGGATAACGATAACTTTAAGTAAAGTAGCAGTCCAATTCGTATATTTCACCTCGCTCATGAACTATGAGTGTTTACTTGAACGTGACTTGCGCCTTTGTACACGTCGCTTACGACAAGAGATCCTTCTTCCGCAATTCGTAAGCCACTTGAGCTGCGGTTGGGCGGTGGGCAGGATCTAAACTCGTACAGCTTCTGGCAAGAGCCTCCAGATTACGTGGGCACGAAGGTGAGAACGTGACCTGGAGCTTACCGGATGAAACGCCCTGCAAGATAGCCATGTCATTGAGTGCAGCTCCCGTGCTGGCTTTGGCGTCCGCAAATGGTAACTGATGCGTATCCATCTCGGAGAGAATGATGCCGAAGGAGTATACATCCACAGCCTCCGTATACTTCTCTTCACCCCTTGCGATCTCAGGAGCGAGCCAACGGGTAGTGCCTACACCAGCAGTCATGTCATGCAGTCGCTTCGTAGCCGATACACCAAAATCTCCAATCTTTGCCCCCTTCTTGGAATCCAGCAGAATGTTTCGGGACTTGAGATCACGATGAATAATCACGGGACTTAACGAGTGCAGATACACAATGGCATCGATCGTATCTTGAGCGTACTGTAACTTTAGACCACCCTCCTCCCACGGAAGTTTCTTTGGGGATCTTTTATCAAGTAAGGTGTGCAAATCCCCGCCGTCCATGTACTCAATCACCGCGAGCATGTCAACTAATTTCGTCCACGCAACACCCACAAACTGGACAATTTTCGGGTGCTCTAGCCACGCCATGAGCTTCACTTCACGCAAAAAGGCTTCGCTACCCGCCAGTGATACCTGCTCCTGGATCAACCGCTTAACAGCGACGCGTGTATTGCGGTATTGACCCACCCACACCTCACCGAAGGCGCCTTGGGCAATTTTCTTCACAAGCGTCACGCTATCGTAATCAACGCGCCACGTCACAAGCACAGGGTCGTTTGAAGGGAATAACTTGTCGACGGCATCGATTTCTTTCTGATAGCTAGCACGAGCAGCTTGGTCGAAGAACAGTGGGGTGTCCTCATGAATACCCTCGCGGTGGCGCTTCTTCTGCCAACGTCCAATGTAATCGTAAACCGCGCGCGCAACGCCACCAACAACTCCTAGTGAAATGAGAGCGACCACTCCGGCAATCACGCCAACGACCACAAGCACGATGACTGCAGCGATAACGTACTTCTTGGTTGTGTTGCTGGGGACAGGTAGGTGTGGAATTACCACCCCAATTGTTGCCATTGGCGTAAGGGGGTCGTCGTCCTTATCAGTACCGTGATCTCTCATCACAATTGCTGGGTCTTCTGCTGCTGCGATATCTAAACGGCAAATGCCTTTTCCTTGAAGGTAAACCAAGGAACCAGAAGCGCAAGATGACACGTCCACGAATCCAGCCTGAAAGTCCGATAAACCGGCGAAAAAGTCATACTGCGCTGTCGATACCACTGCAATCTCGAACCCGTTGTCAGAAATACGGAAGGTGTCTAACTGAGGCGAAGCAAACACTGCGTTGGGAAACGCCGTTAAAGCATTGGCTGACAGATCTCTGGTAAGTGCAGAATATACCAGACACGAGTGTTAGATGGGGAATGTAAACGAGCGCTACTTACTAGTAGATGCTACGCATATAACTCACAACGTCACCAGCAACGGGAGTGACACATTGTAACTGTCAAGAACATTGTGCGAGGCATTCCTACGTAGTAGTGGGAGTTGGTTAGAAATCAATCAGTACGACCTTGAATCCTAACGAGAAACGTACAGCTTCGTTAAGACAGCAGAAGCGGCGAACACACTGTCAAACGCTTTCAGTTGGTTTTCCGCCAGATTTCTGCCGCGATAGTCACCATTTTGCACAAAAGCATGAGTACTCAAGTGAAAGGCATTGAACTGCAAAGAACAGCTTAAATGGCGTACAGTTCCTGCAAATTCTCCAAGTGACGCACTTCCTCTGGGATGGCAATCAATTTACAATTGACAAGGTTCCTAGAATCATGAAAGAAATGTCAGCATAACTGACTCCGTGCAGTGCATTTTTCCACATTGGCAAACGTACAATTTCTGGATCGTATGCGGCAGGTTGAGAGTCGCAATGTCACTTAGGTCCCAGTTCTCCAGAGTGCTACAATATACCCACAGTCCACACAATAACAATTAGAAGCCAGGGCGTACTTCAAAATTAAGGCAGAGACACTCACACATCCGTGAAAGTATCGTCGGGTTGGAAAAGGCTGTCAGCGTTGTCGGGTGCATCTCCGTCCCCCTTGTAGCTGTACACGTCGCCGTGAATACTTGGGTGGTGGAAGAAAAAGGCTCGCGACGGGGTCAACGCCAGCGCTGCCAGCGCCAAGAGCTTCATTAGAGCTCGACCGGTGGATAATTCAGATGTCAACGAAAAAAAATACCTTTTTGATTAAGTACGATGTACCCACAAGTGTACCAGTTTATACCGGTAGTTCCGGCAGTACCGGTTCTTGATGTTGAAGTGTTTGGGCTGGCTACGGAGAGACCATGGCGCTCGAGGAACGAGCGCGCCTCCTGACGGAGCAACTGATGGCTCTGGACCAAGTGAAGGAGTGGAAACGTGCGGTCCAGAAGGAACTAGCGCAGCCACAATACTCCGTGGAGCAGGTGCAGAGTCTACGGACTTCGACGCCGCTGGAGAACCCGCTCTTACACTCTCTGCTGGAGAAAATGGGGCTCTTAGGGCGCCTCAAGCGCACCGTGATTGATTTACATTGCGAGGCGGTGCAAATGGCGGCTTTAGCGTCGAAAAAACAGCCAAAACACTCAGCAGACGACGGACGTCTGCTACCGAGCGAAAGGACCATAAACGGCTGCAGTCTCGACGTCGTTCGAGCTGCACGCGACAATTGGGAGAAGATCACGAGCGACGAGATGCTGCGAGTTGTAAGCGAGCTTAGACGCCCAATCGTTGCGCCTAAAGCGACTGTGGAGACGACACACGACGACGGGCAAGTAGACGTAAGCTTATCATCTTCGGATGTTGACGGTGCGAAACCTGCCAAACAGAACAGAATTTCGTCTGCGAGATTTCTTTACGACGGGTGCGGTGGCTTGTGCTGGCTAGAGAATGTTGAGTGACGACTCATTCTATTTGTTGGACACCAGGAACGACCTACTACGAGCATTACAAGCCATAGAGCCCGCTAACCGAGTTCGTGAGCAGACGGAAACATCTTCAGACGCCTGGGGTACATGTACACCACTAGCGACGTTGACGTTTATCTTTCATGATCTTTAACCCATCGTATTTATTACATCGCTTCAGGTTCTATCAAGCTACAGCTCTATTCACCCCCGTTTCCAGAGTTTCGTCGTTTATACTCCGAGCTAGCTCCACAATGCGGTCAAATTGGGCTGGATGAACTCTTCCCCGCACAAAGGGACGCCTTCATAAGCGAGAAGAACCGCGTTGGTGACCTCGTTCTAGCACATCAAAGCGTATCCATGGCTCGCCAGTATTCCAAGACGGGGTGCCCTGTGAGCTTACGACCTCGGGTAAGATGTTCATTGCGGAGACCCTAGACCCAAGCCGTTGACATCTTTATGCTACATGTAGATCTGGCGCCAGATTCTGTCGGTTCCTGTCGCAGCACAAGATCGGAGCTACTTCGAAGATTTAACAAGCCAAGCCACGCGGTGGACCTATCTCACGGATGATATGTATTTGCTTGATCTCCAGCAGACGATCGACAGCTCGGATTACTTCGTTTTCCAGGATCATCTCGAAAGCGTACTCATGGCCTTTACACGGGACACGTACGTCAAAAGCCATGCATTGCAAGTGAACGGAGCTGTAACATGCGCAGGAATTCCTCCAACAGACAAATTTCAGCCTCACGAACCCGCTGATACCACAGAAAACCGAGTGCCCCCAAATGGAGTCTTGCCATTCAGTGGTCTTGTCATGTACATGGCCCCACTTGCGTATCTCTACGCGGATCCTGTAGAGCTTTACTACGTTTTCCGCGAGTTGTACGTCAAGTACTGGAGCAAGCTCAATGCTATTCGCAGTGAACGAGGAACGATCCTACCACTTTGCAAGTTGTTTGAAAATCTCGTTGTGCGCTCCAGCTCCGGCGCTGTTTTCCACCTCATCAATATTGGGATCCAACCTCTGGATATTGCTTTCCCGTGGATTCAGTGTGCCTTCTCGGGCGTGATGGACATCGATCAAGTACTGCTGCTTTGGGACCGCATTATCGGCTACGACTCACTGGAGCTTGTAGCAATCTTTGCTGCTGCTCTTTTCCACTTCCGAGCAGGCGAATTGGAGCTTGTCAACACTCGCGAGGAAGCCGACGCTCTCTTTGCAGAACTCATAGACATTCCAGTAGTTACTTTATTACAGGATTATCTCTTCAGGCTCCAATAACCAAATACCGCAATTACTCCGGAGGGAAAGCTTGGTTGGTGTGGCGAATGACACTTAGCACTCCCTTCTTGAATACGTCGTAGCAAGAATACGAAGGGAGCCGAAGAACATCGGGCTTGCACTCCATTGTAGGATACATTGCGTCGTTGTCTAAAACGTCGTCGGACTCCGGATAAGATGAGACCGTAATACGACCAGAGCCACTTTCAGACCGAAAGAAGCGTTCGTTTACTAACGGAAACGTGTCCGTCATAAACAGTAAAAGAAGTTGTTGCTCTTCCTCCACGAGTTCGCTCATGAGGCGAGGCAGCCACTTCTTCGCATTAGCAGTATCCTCATTCCGCACTGCTTCAGATCCGCGCATATCCCACTCAATTGCGGTATTCCAGTCAATCTGCAGACTATTGAGGGTCGTTTCCGGGCCGTTAAATAGCACGCGAAGTTCATTCGCATGGAAAAGTTCTAAGGTGGCCGGTAACACAGCCTCAAATCCAGCAGCAAAAGATTGTCCCGGGATCTTCCAGTGTTCATCATTCGCCAATTGATATATACCTTTGCAGCCAATGCAGCGCAAAAACGGTAGAGTGAAGTCCAAAATCCCACTTAAAGGCACGGAAAAAAGCACAAAGTGTGCAACCAGCTCTCCAAGCATGAAAAATCCCAGCAATTGCCTTTCCAGCTCTTCTTTATCAGAAGATAGTGGAGTCATCTTCAAACCTCCACTTGACCCACGTACAAGCAAACCAGGTACTGCTTTTAGTAACCCCGCAGCAAGCCAGATGAGCACGAGCTTTAAATTCCCCTCGGGATTCTCGGTACCTTGATTATTTCCGGTCCCTCGATCGATAGAGAACACTATGGGCAAACGAAAGTTTTCAGGCTCTAGCCTTGCTCCCATAGCAACGAATTGTTTCCAAAAACTTGCACTTCCACGCGAGAAAACGAACGCGAGTTTCTTCTTCCCCAACCGCTTCACAGAATTATCAAAGGCTGGTTCCCCGTTCTCAACGCCAAGGGAACATCGACCAGGGGCCGATCTGATAGACGGGATAATATATTTCCGTACATAGTCGACCTTGTTATCCAGTCGGAGTAGAAATGGATTCGAAAGTAGAATTCCTTCCATTCGCTCAATCCGTTCAATATCACTCTGACACCAATCATTCAAAATGTCAAAGCATGTTGTATCTCGTGCGACGCATCGCTGCCACCGACGGACCAGCCCTCTGTGCTGGTACTTCCCCAGCATTCGATGAAGTCTCGAGAGCTGCTTTGTCAGCTTGTAGTGCATGAACTCCTGAACACATGCAGCGTCCTCCGTGTACAACATGGGAATCAATCCATCAGCGTCCTTAGCAACAACGTTCAATCCCTCCAGTAGTAGTGCGCGTATACACAGCGGATGATTCTCCTGTGCTGCAACGTGAAGAGCTGTTTGGTCAGACTCCTTCGCAGCGTATTCCACGTCAAAAAGTCCGATATTGCAGAGGTGGTGAATAAGCTCGTGGTTGCCCGATGCTGCAGCAAAATGGAGCGGGATCCACCCATCTGGACCAGTTTGATTCAAACAATCTCCGAAGACGTCGATATTAAGCATCTGTGCAATAATATCCTTCACACTCTTACACACTTCGTTAGTGTGGGGCGATTTGTTCCGCAGTGCTGTGGTAGTACGAGCAGCCTTGCACAAAATCATTAGTGGATATAGGCTTTGGCTGGACTTCTCCTGGAGCATCGATGGCTGGGCAGAAAAGATCATTCGGCAGATCTTAACAGTGTAGCTATTGATAGTCTGGCAAGCATAGTGAACCGGAAAGTTTGAGTCCAAATCGCCCATACCCACCAGGGCCGAGTCCTGTTTCATGAACGGAACGCACAACCGGTTGACTTTAGCTGATTGCAGCATCAAGTGAAAAGCCATGCATCCCCTCTGATCTTGTTGGAGTAGCAGCTTTTGATCACGCTTCAGTAGAAACCGGCAGCAAACGATTGACCCCCCAAGCGCAGCATGGTGCAACACGTTACGGCTCTGTAAATCTGTTGCATAGAGATCCACCTTCCGCTCATCGAGCAAGTAACCCAGGCACTTGACCAGGCCATTTCTTGCAGCATGCATCGCCAGGCTTCTGTTCTCGACAGCCGCATTTTTCCAATCTGGAGGTAAATTTGCAGCCCCAGTGTTGTCTTCCAATAAATCCATTAGCTGCTTCGAGTTTCGGCTGTCACAACACTGGAATAACCAATCCAGTATTCGGTGGGATGCTTTAACACAACGCGCCAAGTAGGCTTCAGGGTCGCATTGAGTGCAAAGATACTTTGGTGGTGGGTGAATCTCAAAACTTGTCAAAAACCCAACGCAATCGGCATGCTCCCAAATACCGCAATCTTCTTTCCAGCACTGCAACCACTGTCCACGATAACCGCCAACCGAGGTAGCCCCGCATCCACATCGAATCTCACCAACAATTGTCGAAGGCTCAAAGTCCGAACCGTCGATATCGCCATCGTCGTCATCATCACCCACAAGATCCTCTGCAATCCTACCACTCGACTCATTGTCACCTTCTACCAACGGTATTTCTGATGCGGTGACTGAGTTTTCTGGCACCAGCTCCACAGAATCGCCATCGTTTTCTTCTTCTTCATCTGAAAGTTGCGTAAGATCCATCTCCACCCCGCTGCTTTCTTCTGCGTCCTCCTGCTTTGACTGGCGCAATCTTTTCCGCTTTTTGTTTCTCCGGGGTTTACTAACCGGTTCATCATCTTCACTGCTGTCTTGGGGTGCATTACGTTGACGGGTTCGACGACGCGGTAGTGACAGATCAGGAAGGCCATCGTCGTCATCGTCATCGTCAAGCTCTACCTGGGAGTACAATAAACGTTTTCGCCGACGCTTTCGAGTAGATCGGCCACTGGGACTGTAATCGCTCGACTCGCTACCAGCACTGGAAGCACCAGACTCACTTTCCTCGCTTTCACTCGCTTCTGGCACGTATTCATCATCGCCTCCTTTGCTCCAAATTGAACCGGAATTGTGATCTTTTGGCCGTTCAGCTGCAGAATGGGTGGTGGGCTTCTTCTGGTGCTCTTTGTGTTGAAGCTGTTTTCGCGCGGTGGATTCCTGTAGACGCCGATTGGTATGCATTTGCTTTTGCGCCGACCGGTCCGACCGAGGTTTGCTTTGCTGCAATCTTTGGCGTAATCGTTCTTGTTCTGTTGCTCGCTGTTGCCTTTCCCGATCTTGCTGCTGCTGTGCTGCCGCTTTTTCTCGCTCCTGTTGCGCCCGTAGTCGCTGCTGGTATTCTTTCTGACGCCTCTGCAGTTCTTCGTGCGCTTTTTGGCGTTGTAGCTCATGCTGAACCCGTCGCGCTTGCTCTTGCCCCTGTATTCGCTGGCCTTCTCGCTCACACTCTAATCTTCGTTGCTCTTCAGCCCGCTGTTGCTGCAGTTGCACTAGTTGGTCCCGCCGAATTTGCTCGCGTTGCTCCTGCCGTTCCCTCGTGATTCTTCGCTGCTCAAACTCCCGGATCACTGCTTCTGACGGGTCACTTACTGCCGGTATTACAGGAACAGGTGGTTGTGCTGCTTGGGTTGGATGTGGTGCCAGTGGTGTATGTGAAGTATTCACAGATGCTGTCGATCGCTCCGGTTTGACATGTACTTGATCTGTCCCTTGCCCGGATTGCTGCTGCGGACGCGAACTACCTGATCGCTTTACACGCAAGCGCTTGTAGAAATTCTGGAATTCTGGGTGGAAAAGCCAGAGCTCCACCTCCGTCCGGAAGATTGAGAGGTTCCCTGGCTGCACGCGAGAATGGAAGGCCCACGAATTGATGCTATTAACATAGAACTCTTGCAACAGGTTGGATGCATACAACTGCACCACCTCCAGCGGCAGCCACGTCTCCATGCCGTTGCGCCAGCGCGTAAATACGAGCTCCCAGCGCTGGCCCTCACTCCGAGAGCACTGTACGAGGTCTAGCACCTTGACGAGGTCCCCGCGTGACACGCGTGGCATGTTGAGCACGTTTTGCTTGGGGAGTTCGGCCATCGTGAATGTGGACACAGTGGTCTTAGAGTACAGATCCCCCTGCGTGGACATAACGATAAATTTTCGTTGGAGATGAAAGCGCGCGTACCACAGACGCCGCCGTGGATCCGCGTGGATGTACAGACGCTGCACGAAAGCCGCAGGGATCTGTGGGCGGAAGCGTAAGTCACCGGCACGCGGTAGCACCAGATGCAGCCCGCGGCCTTCCGGAAGGGCCGGGTATGCCTTGGACCGCATGTCCATTTTGGAGCGCTGCGGCTTCCTGTCTGTTTGGGTCCAGCCAGGGAGATGTAATTGAGGTCACAAAAGAGAAGAGATGTCTTGTCACTCAAACGAGGGGATTTCGTGCCACCCAATGACACAGCGCTGTCGCCACGGCGGGTTATTCCTCCAAGCAGCGAGCGGCCAACAGGGAGCGGCGCGACCACCAGGACACGACAGCAGCGACCCCGGACCACTCCGTCCCATGTCTCGCGGCCCGACAATCAGCCAGGAAGGGGACGACGGCAGCACGCTCCCCTTCCCGGTGGATCGCGAGCGCGAGGTTCGCGTGACACTACGGCGCCACACGACGGGAGTCGTGACCTTCGGCGACACGGGCGATCTGTGCACTGAGACAGATGACGTGGACGTCGAGTTGGTCCACCAGGATGCGGCCAAGCAGCTCATGCGCCACGGCAGCGTGCTCTTTGCAGGCGGCGTGGCTGGCAGCGTCGGCAAAACGGTCACGGCACCGCTTAGCCGCCTCACGATCCTATTCCAGGTACACAGTATGGTGTCCACCCGGCACACGGATCGCTTCTCGCCTACTGTGACGAGTGCATTCACCAAGGTGCTCAAGAACGAGGGCGTGCTCGCCTTTTGGAAGGGTAACGGTGCCAGCGTGCTGCACCGCTTTCCATACTCGGCCGTAAATTTCTTCACCTTCGAGATGGTCAAGAACGGCATCATTGCGCAGAACCACCCTTCCTTCACTGCCAGTTCGTGGACCACCATGTTCGTCTCGGGTGCGTTGGCCGGTGCGACGGCTACGGTGGCCTGCTACCCAATCGACCTTATTCGAACGCGATTGGCGACTCAGCTCAACACAGACATCCGCTACACAGGTATTCGCCATGCTGTGCAGCGTATTAGCGCTGAGGAAGGCGTGCTGGGGCTCTACCGCGGCATGGGCGCTACGCTGATGGTCACGGTCCCCAATTTGGCCATTAATTTTACTTTGTACGAATCACTCAAGGACTACGCGCGGTCGTTCCGCCGCAACCAAGTACTTGGAGGACTGACAGGAGTCGAAAGGGAACAGGCTGCAGAGATGTATGATGACACGCACCTGTGCGTGACGGACACGCTTCTGTGTGGTGGTACTGCAGGCATCGCCTCGTCATTACTGACGTTCCCCATCGACGTGGTTCGCCGCCGGCTGCAGATCTCCGCGATTCACGCAGAAAGCGCTGGCATCAGGCCAACTCCATCGGGCATTGCGTCCGAGTTATTAGAGACACAGGGTGTTCGTGGATTCTATCGCGGATTGACGCCGGAGCTCATGAAAGTTGTGCCAATGGTGGGAATTACGTTTGGCACCTTCGAGCGTCTTAAAAAAGTGCTGACTGTGGAGGATTAGACATTAAGGAACAAAAGAAAAGGCTAGAACTCTGGTCGCCCGGTGGATAACTTCCGACTGACCTTTTCTGTTAAAATGATGTACTCGCAATTGATGCCGTGGAGTACCTCGGGCTGTCATCAGGGCAACTCAGTGCACACGTATGAAGCTTTTCTTGTGCAGGATGACTTATTGCACCCGGTTGGTTGGTAAGTTAACACGTGTGCCAACTTAGTGCACGTGCATATGCATGATGCATCGTCGGAACTTGCGTAAAATGATCATTCCAGCAGTTACCCGGTAACTTACTGTGCAGGGTGATATTGCGATGCAGCGAAATGTATCCACCGTGTCAACGCGACAGCAGTGCTCCTCACAATAACAGTAAACGGATCGACATTCATACCTCTGAGCGTGTTATTGTACTTTACATTGTCGCAGCAGCAGCGCCAATCTCCTTCTTCCAGCGGAAGGAGCAGCAAGCAACAGGCTGTGGACACCTGCACCGGCAGTGTCCTCCGTTGCATCGAGATTAAAAAAAAATAAACTAAAGACTGAACAAATTACTAGCCAAACCTCGTGTTGAGCCTGTCCTTCTCCCTTTGCAGTTGCGTTGTCGGTTGGCTCATGCTTGTCGGTAACATGACAGCATGGTCACGTACCGTAGTGGTGTTCGATGACCGTCCACAGCCTCCTCACTCCATTTGATGATCTGCAAAGTCTTGTTGTAATAGCCGCTAGTCCTAGTCCGACATGCTCCAAATGAATTGTGTGCCGCGAAGTCCGTTCCGTAGCTGATGGTGTCTTCTGGTAGTCGGCCGCGAGACGAAAAAAAAAGCCGTTGAAAAAGAAAAAAAGTGAAAACTGGAATGTCGATCGTTGGTGGGGCTTGGGTGCTGCTGCTGCTGCTGCATGCGGTGCTAGTTGTGTTCATAGCTCGTGCTCAAACATGGGGAAGGAACAGGCCTGGCTGCTAAATGGAAACAGAGGAGATCTTGCTTGGTCGCGCAGGCCCCCACTCGTTCTCCATCTGTGTGTAGACCCCTTCAGGCGGTGGCATACACAGTTCATTCTCCCACGATACAACCTCGACCTCATCCGTGTGCTTCCACGTAAGGACCACGGTCGCACCGTCGCCCTTCTCGAGAAGTGAATTGATCTGCCGCAGCACTTGTCCCTTCGATTTGTTCATGACCAGTCTGTGGTTAATGGCGTAGAGTGTGTCTCCCACGCGCAAGCCACAACTTCCCTCGGCGGGGCCTTTAAGGCCGTGCCAGTTCGTGGGCTGTGGTCCTTGGCCGTGGTCGCGCGGCACGAAGCGCTTGCCGTCCAGTCTGTAGAAATCGGCGATCACTACCTCGGCGTTCTGCGTGATCCGGCTGCCGTGGGTCTTGACCACGAGGCCTAACCGTCGGAAGAAGTCCTGGCGGCGCATTCCTGGCGTTTCCAGGTACGGGAGCTGCGCGCGAGGGCCGATTTGCACTGTATCTGAGTCTCCGCTTACGCGAACTTCGGTCTGCCGGTCGTGACTAAGGCTAGTCGCGTAGATGGGGGCTCCGTAGAAGTCCCCGCCGCTGGGCATGCCATTGCGGGATACTCCTTGGCCCATGGTGGTTTAGCAGTCTTCGGGAGGAGAGGAATCTGCGTTAGACTGGAAGAGAGGAAGGCGTCCTTACTGCTGTACTCCAGTGTTCGTTCGTGGAAATGAAAGCCCCACTTAGTGCTGACCGTCGAGGCGGATGGGTCAAATACTTAAACCAAGTGAGAAATGTTGCTAATGCAACTGACTACTAACCCTAACAGCATACAAAGCTCCAGTGATTGCAGCAGCGTGGCCCACACACACCTTGCAAAAGTAATACCTGCAGTACCGCATATCATTGTTTGAGCAAAAGTTCAACATGGAGTGAGTGTGCGCACTTAGCCGAGACGTTGAAAAACGCAAGTCATCTAGTACGGAATGAGGCGCGTGGCTGGGCAGTTCGCCGCGGCGACGGCGGTGAAGCGCTCTTCACCACTGCGTTCCGCCGTCGCGGGCACGCGCGTTCTCAGTGAAAGTGTTTCTCCTGTCCGAGAGATGCGACCTACGACTAAGCGACTGGCGGACGGCGTGCTGCAAGGCAACCGGACGGCGCTAAGCCGGTCCATCACTTTGGGTACGAGTCCTTTTAAGGCTAGCAAGAAATGCTTAGCGTAGCTAACAGCACATGATGCATATGTACTTGCTCACTGGCAGTCGAGTCGACACTCAAAAGTGACGAGGAGCAGGCGGAGCTGCTGCTGGACAGTGTTCTGGCCCAGCGCCGATTGATAAAGCCCACACACGTGGACGCATCGGGACTGACGTCTTTCCGGCTGGGCATCGCTGGGCCACCGGGTGCAGGCAAATCGACGTTTATCGAAACTCTGGGGCAGTCCCTCACGGCGCAGGGTCATAAGGTGGCGGTGCTTGCTATTGGTACACTTTTGCCCTACGACAGCCTGGGTTGGTGTGTTGTTTATCAGTTGAATTGTCGTCGTGTGTTCTGCTGGCAGATCCATCGTCATCTCGATCGGGGGGCTCCATTCTCGGCGACAAGACGCGTATGGAAAAACTGTCCAACGACCCGAACGCGTTTGTTCGTCCGTCACCGTCGCGCGGCACGTTGGGTGGAGTGGCGCAGCATACGAACGACATTGTCTTGCTATGTGAAGCTGGAGGTTACGATATAATTATCGTGGAAAGTGTCGGTTTGGGGCAATCGGAGATTGTAATCGATGATACGGTAGACATGGTGATGCTGCTGGTACCTCCTGCCGGTGGCGATGAACTGCAAGGTCAGAAGAAAGGCATTGTGGAGATCGCCGACATTGTCGTGGTTAACAAAGCGGATGGCGAATTAAAAGCGTACGTATTTACCGGGTTACAATTAGCTGGTAGGTGGGTGATCGGTATTTTTTTATGATGCAGACCAGCGAAGCACACTGCTGTAGACTACATGCACGCAATGCACCTTATGCGAAGGAAAGATCCTGACTGGGAACCCAAGGTAAGCTTACTACTTACTGATTTTTTATTGGGTCTTATATTTGATGAGCATTGATGCCACTATAAATGTGCATTTGTAGGTGAAAATGATTTCTGCTTTGGAGAAGAAGGGAATTGACAAAGTGTGGACTATCATTGAAGAGTACCGAAAGACGATGGATGAACTCGACAAGGTGAGTTGATAATTTGAGAAAACGTGGTTGTCATGCTGTGTATGTGTCGTAATTCCTGGGTTGTGCACAGATCGCTCAGAAGCGCAATGCGCAAAGTTCGAAGTGGATGTGGAACCAACTAAATGAGCAGCTGATGCGATCAGTATCGCGCAGCGCTGCTGTAAAACACAAGGCTGACAAGATGAAGGAGGACCTCGTTCATGGCTTTATTAGCCCTCGTTCTGCAGCTGCAACTGTTCTGGAACTGTTTCTCAAATCCCAGCAAGATGAACCGTAAAATGACTGCAAACGCAACAAACATAGGCTAATCAAAGCTAATATTGTACGTGCAAAATGAAGGTGATCCGCCTAAAGTTCGTCAAGGTGAAGGGCGGAAGCGCTCTCATAACGAAGAGCGTGCAAGTACTTTTTGCGTGACTGATATTAATTCTTCAATAATTGTACAAGTAGTGCAATGGGCAAGGAAGTGTCTGCCTGCTTGTTTCTTCAATAAATCGACGAAGTGGATGGGATCTGCTCGTTTGATAACATTGAAAGACCGAGGGACGATGTTGCACCGCTTCCTGTGGCGGATACTGCCACTGTGGCTAGCTTACGTGGTCGTCCTTGTCGCTTGACTTTTTGACGTGGGGCTGATGCTTGATCTTGATGTTGCAGCATTGCGTAGCATGAGAGAACTTGAAGTGCACACAGCTCTGCTTCAATAAGACTGGAAAGTCGGTGGCGAAGATTTGGTGATGCCTTCGCTAGCAGCTCCTCTTGTGAAGGAAGACACTCCACACGTGTGGCGTCATTTGTTCGCTTCTGAAGCTTGCATGGGTAGCTAGAGACACTTGAGCTCGCTCCGAGTTGGTCTCCAAAGACTGTCGTAGCTACCCGTGATCTCTTTTTAGTAGTTCCTGATGTTTGCTTGTACAGCGCGCTGATAGCGGAGCCCATCGGAGCGATAAGAACAGCAGCAGCCGCAGCTCCTTTTGCGTGTCCTGGTAAACAAGTACGTGTCATTTGTCTTGATACGTCCGATCCATCGCCATCGTCCTCACCACTGTTTTGTGCGACTGAAGAGCCGCCATCACTGAAGTACCCGACTGGTCCTGACATAACCATTGACAACCCGCTGTGTTTGCGCATTTCATCGTCGCGCGCGAGCTTGGCGAAGTACTTCTGCGCGTGACTCCGGATCTGTGCAGACGTTCGCGTTTTGATCTTGGCCGCCACTTTCTTCCATTCGCGACCGTAGAGCCTCAACCCTGCAAGGAAGCTCTGGTGTTCTTGCTCCGTCCAGCGACCTCCGTTCATACCTGTCTGGCCCTTTTGGTGGGTTGCGTTGGACGATGGCGCCGGGGTGGGTGCTGTCGTTGCTAATGGTTTCGTCTTCTCCGTTTCAAGTGACATCGATATTGGGGATACACTAGCCGACAACACCAGAGGAGCAATCGCTGGAGAGTTCGGGTTGCTGTGGTCGCTTTCGAGAAACTCAACACCGTGCGGCGCAGTTATCGGTAGGAATTGCGGACTGGAGTGAGCTGAACTCGCTACTGATTGAGAGGCTGATGGGGAGAGGGACATGAGGGCTGCGGGCGAGATCGGGTCGAGAAGCATCGACTACGTGCACAGTTTGGCCGTTCAGAGCGCGGAAATGCTATCGTCTGAGCTGCTGTAGTGACCCACTACACCGGAGTGATTAGGCAGCGGCCGCAAACTTGAGAAGTGAGCTCAGAGAAAAGATATGCTCGCTTTGGGTGCCTCGATTCGGTTCGTTACGCGCGTACTTGACTGGGTCTGAGTATGATGAAAGCACTAGGAACGGCGGTAGCACGCGAGCGCTTAGGTGGGGCAGTTACGGCTGGATATAAAGACAAAACCACCGAGACTGGCTTCTCCGTTCGAGCCGAAATCCAAATCTTCTCTGGAGCGTGAAAACCACCGCAAAGTTCCGATGCTGCATCGCGCTTCCAACTGCACAGTAAACCCCACTATTCATAGTCATTGAAGAAGGTCTCAGTCTACCACTTGTCAGCTAGCTTCGAGGTGACAGACAGATAACTGGATTCGTTTCGCGGTGAATCCGGTAAATATAGACATAGACACATGTGTTGAAGCTATACACGGGACACCCACCTACACCTCGTCCGTTGATCGACCCACAGGCAGCGAAGCAATCCGCAGCATCTCGTCTTCATGCAGTGGCAGTTGTCACGACGAAGATACCGAACGCGAAGCCCTCAAATTGCCCCAGTTTTTGCTACTGGAACACTCACAGCAACACGGTTAGATCCGGTCTTCGAGGCGCGTCTGGCACCACACACGCACCTTCTTCAAGCTGCTGCTGGCCTCCTGCTTCCGCCTTGTTAGCACCCTTCGAGCGGGTTTCCTTCGCAAGCTCGGCCCACGACAGATGATGGGGCTCCGACATATCTCGCCAAATTGCAACAGCTTCGTCCAGAGAAATATTCTGCTTCTCCCGGCGTTTAGTCTCCAAAAAGAAGCGAAATCCTGCCGAGTCGTCCAGCTTTGTATCCTTGGCCACACTTGATTGCGAGTTGTACATCTCCATTTCCACCTCGTACCGACGTTTGTCTTCAGCAGCCATGCGCTTGTACGGTTCTCTCTCGTCCTCAGGCATTTGACGCCAAAGTCGCCCGCAGAGTGCCGAGCATTCATTGTGGGACATCTGGTACGTTGCAAGTAGCTCTGTGCGCTTAGACATGTACATAAGATTATACGCAGTCTTTGGGCGCCGCGGGGGGCCTGTCTTCCGCTTTTTGCGTACTGGCGCTTTTGCCTTCGCGGGCACAACCGCTACATGTTGCTTTCGCGGTTGCTTCTCTTCATCTTGAGTTTTTTCTCCTTGTTGTAGCTGCTGGTTCTCTTCTTTCCGCTTTAGTGCTCGCTTCTTCTTCACAGGGTGATTGGAAATCTGCTGACTCTCCTGTTGTCGTGCTAGATGATCCTCCATTTCTTTACGGAAGCGCCCCACATCCGCTTCAGCCTTGCGCTGGTAAACTACGCGCTCTTCGTCACTTAACGCCTTCCACGCAATGCCGATTTCACGCATGATTTGAGGGTTCTTCCGCTCCGGGTGAAGCTGTGCCATTTTTTGCCGTGCTGTTGCCAGGTAAACATTATACGCGTTCTGGGGAAGTCGAGGTGCCGTTGGGTCTCCACGAGTCAACCGTTTCAACTCGTCAACGCGCTTGTGTACACGCTGAACCTCCGAATCCATATAGGCCGGTGGCTTATAGGCGTTCATTTCCCTTTTGTACCTCTGTTCATCTTGTTTAGCCAGCTCGTACCACTCATTCTTGTCAGCATCGCTCAAGCGCTTCCACAACTGGCTCATCTCGGTGCGGAACTCACTGATTGTCATATTTAACAGTGTGAAGCTCTCGCGGTTCTGGCTCATGAATAGCTGGAAGCCCGTCTTGGCCGGTTTGGGAGCGAACGGGTCTTTAAGCGGTGTCGCCAGAGCGGGTGGGAGTTCAGAGGTTGCAGGCAGTGTCAGTTTAAAGCGCGCGATCTCCTCCTGGAATCGTAGCTTGTCTTTTGCAGCCATGTCTACCCAAACTTGACGCTCACTGTCCGACAGAACTCTCCACTGTCTCGCCATCTCTTTTGATACGTGTTGTGCATCAAGTGACGGGTTAGCTGCCACTACCTCCGACCGTTGACTCTTCCAGAAGCAAATGTAAGCCGTATCAGGCTGGCGCGGCTCCTTTGGCTGGTTTTTCCGCTTGCTAAAATGCTTCACCGATTGCTAGAAAATGATAAAAAGAATTAGTGCTTTCACGCAGAAGTGGATACAACAGTCCCCGCCAGACTCACTTCATCAGTCTGTTGTTGGCATTTATACTGGTAAGTTTCAGTGTGGAAGCGTGCCTTGTCAAACTGCGCTAGTTCCACCCAGGGCTTGCGCCCAGCAGCAGTTAGCGCTTTCCATTGTCGCCCCAGCTCTGACGAAACCTGCTGCACGGACCAGGAAGGGTGCGCAGCTGTGAGTTCCTCGCGTCGACTTTGGGAGAAGTGTTGATACGCATTCTGGCCGGGAGCGACATGCGCGCCGCGCGGCCGCAATTTTCTTGGCGATGTGTCCATGGGCTTCGGTCGGAACTTTCAATGGAAGATGATTGGGGGGGGGGGGGTAGTATACGGTACAGGTACATTTACAAAAATATAGTGTATTTACAACAAAACTGGCGGATGAAGCGCAGCACTTCAAGTTGTATACTTACAGCCCCATTCCCCTCATGCTGCGTCTGGCGGCCCAGTGGGTGTGCACTCGGCGCAGCGCCAATAAGAGCACCCCGGCAACAGTTGCACCAGCACCTCCAGCGCTCCAAGGATTCAACGCTGTGCCCAGAAGAATGATGCTCCACCCAAACTCGAATCCGACGTGCAGAAGTCGAGCAGCCGCCAACACGCCAGCACCGTCGAACTGGAATCCGCGCGTTAAGAACAGCTGCTCTGCGAATGCTAACGCGCCAGTGCCCGCGATGGTGCCCCATGTCTCCAACGACATATCCACTTTGAACTTTCCGTGCTGGATGCCCAGAATCGCCGCCAGCGATACGAGAGTCATGGAGAGCAGGAAATAGTGCATCACCACAAGGTGTGGCACCTTCTGTAGACTACGCAGAGACACGTAGGCACCTGCCTGCATGAAGACGACCACAATTGCGCACCCGATAGCCAGCGACTCGCCAAAGATATACGAAGTCACAAAGCTTGTCATTGAGCGGCGGTACCACTTGGCGTCGGTGGACCCGTTCTTGCCGAAGAGGAACGCAGGTCGCACTACCAATACTGCACCAATGACACATATTACAGAGCAGAATACCGTAAAAAATCTCGGTTTCTCCTGGAGGATAAAGGCCGCCTAGTATGCAAAGCGGATGTCAGAATGATGACAAGAAAAACGCAAGCAATGGGCAGTTGACGCACTCACCATTGTAAACACGAGTAGCGGACTGAAGTACGTGATTGCAGTAGCGTTCGACACTGCTAGATTATCCAGCACTACAATCGTTATAGTGGCGGCGATGCAACCCGTGACACATCGCAGTACTAGCGGGCGATGGAACTGCTTCTTCACGCGCATCTTCATACCAGTAACAGCGATGGCAGTCTGACAAAGAATCACCAAGTAAGAATTAGATGAATCCGCAGCAAAGCAAACAACAGTAGATATATGCAGATCAACTTACAGCTGTGAGCAACCATGACACGAGTGAGCGCCAAAACAGCGTCTCCACCGCCGACAGCTTAAATGAGTCGTCCTTGACAAGTGTGGCGATGCAGCTGGCAAGGAACGCCGATGTACCCACAAAAATGAGGCCGGCGATGCGGTTGGCAACGCTGCGTACAACTGCACGGCGCATAAAGCGCGGAAGCCACTTCCCCTCTGTCGACATGGACTCGAGCGAGTCGGAGGTCACGAGCAGCGGCAGATTCTCCAGGTGGCGCAAAGCCTTCTTGCCGCTGTCGATCTTCCCGGCCGGCGCCGATCTGGTGGCGGTCGTGTACACGGCCCCATAAACTGCAGGCAGCGGCATGACTTGGTGGTTAGCTTGCTGTTGCGCAGATCTGTAGCGAAATGAAGGCGATCTTTACGGTTGATAATTAAATCAGGGTCCAGCCATTTTCCTGATTCAGTCTTGGATACAAATCGTTGAAGACTTCCAATCCCGCAGCGAGGCCTCCACCCGTAAAGAGTTGAAGGTCACTGGGGTGGCGTCAAGGCAAGCATCGCCGTTGGTTATAACAGGCAACAATCAATGGCCTCAGAGATCTGCTCGGGTTAAGGTGCAGAGCAAACCGACAGCGTATCGTACATGGCATGCATTGGCGGTATACTGAAGTCGTGGATGTAAATTTAAATACATGTACAATGTCATGAACATGTAGTCGCTCTAGGCTCGCACATTGCACGATATGTGCGATCTTCGAGCGTTGGGAATGACTGCCGCGCTCGTCGAGCAATCGAACGGATTACGTAGATTACACAGAGTGTTGACCACTGCAACGTCATGGGATCGGCATAGACACACAAGACAGTATCCACACTGTGCATTTCCGTTAACCAGCCAGAAGCAAACAGCACATTTCGCCCTTGCCGAGTACGCAGCACGAATCGCCACCACTCCACATTGCAGAGCTGTCAACAAAGATCGTTTGTCCATTTGGTGGTTTGCTAACACGTTACGTTACAGACACCATCACTGTCCGGTGCCGCTAGGCTGATTCGAGACGGACTCAGATCACAACGACGGACGCGCGCGTGCCAGTCCACTTGCAAGTAGACAAGCAGACTGCGACGTCAACACTCTGTAGCCGCAAGCGAAGTCGCCCGTAGCGACTCACTACCAACCCACCGTCTAACCAGGCACCCCAGGTGTGCTGCTACACCTATGGGCGATCACCAGGAGCCTAGCACCAGCAGCGGCGAGCGCAACCCATCGAGTCCAGCGGCGATAAGTGGCATCGACTGGAGCATCTTTAAGGACGGCGAGGAGGACACCTTCGGGTGGCTCCTGCGCAACAACGCGACGAATTCCGCTTCAACAAGCTCCGGAATGGCATCCAGTGCTGCGGGGAACCTGACGAGCGACATCTTGCCGCTGGACGACATTGAGATGGACCGAATGATGGAGGGAACCTCGACTGTGAGTCAGCAGCAGCTGGCCAAGGGCCAGGCAGGTGCAACAAATGTACAGCTACCGCTCGGCACTGCCCAGTCGAACGCCCGATTATTGGCGGCGCAACTGTACGAGGGACTGCGGCCCTCCCCGTCCAGGCCAACAGCGAACCTATTGTCGATGCTGCCGAACATGCCGCCCTTTGACGACGACACTTTGAGCATGGACGGAAGTTATGAGGATTTTGACGGCGAGGAGGACCACGAAGAGAAAGATGCCGGAAATACACCAGCTAAGTTGGCGACGACAACTGGGAGGAAATGCGAAAAAAATGCACAGGGCGTCGAAGAAAAAGCTCCAGCTACTTCCCGAAATGCAAGAGCAAAGAGCAAAGCAAATAATGCGAAGAACAAGCGACCTCTCAAGCGCAAAAAGAGTGACCCAGTGTCACCAACTGCAGCTGGCTCTGGGGGCGAAGAGGACCTTGAGAAGAAGCAACTTCGTCGCGTGAAAAATCTGGTGTCTGTACGAGAATTTCGCAAGCGCAAGATGAAGCAGCTCGAACAGAATGAGTCCCGACTGTGCCAATTAGAAGCGGAAAATATGGATCTGAAGATGCGCCTGAAAATCGGCAAGGAGGCAATCATAAGCGAGCAGCGCGAGAAGCAACAAATCAAGGAACAGATGCGGGAGATGTTGCAGCGGAATGCGAATGAACAAGAGATCGCGCAGTTCCTCAACATGTACAAGGTGACATACTCAGACTACGGCCCGAAACGACGGGAGAAA
This sequence comes from Phytophthora multivora, assembly GCA_001314345.1. Lineage (NCBI taxonomy): Eukaryota > Oomycota > Peronosporomycetes > Peronosporales > Peronosporaceae > Phytophthora > Phytophthora multivora. The sequence continues at coordinate 21,052 of LGSM01000411.1, forward strand.
CTGCACTTTCATTTGTCGCGCATTCGAGAGTTGCTTCTGCCCACGCAGGTCACGAAATTGAGTCTGTATTCGGTGGAACAAGGTGTGGACATGCTTCGTCGCGATCACGTGATAAAGGAAGACCCGATGTCCGCACCCGAATCGGCTACAGCGACAATGAGCCTTTGGGGGATCCTGGCGGAAGAGCTGGAAGTATCAGACGAACAACAGCGGCAAATTTTGGAGCGTCGAGCGGCTATCAAGACGGTGCGTGACGATTTAAACCACACGCTGAGCATTGTGAAGAAGCTCGAAGAGGTAACCGATGAGAAGAACACGGCGCTAGAGGCACAGGTTGCGCAGCTGCAGCAGATTCTCACTCCGTCTCAAGCTACCAAGTTTATCATCTGGGTCAAGGAGAACCCAGCTTTCATGTACATGCTTGACAAGTTGGTTGACTCTACTTTACAGAGCAACACAAGCACCGCCGACGAATGATCCACCCTGCCACTGCTTGCTGACGATTAGCTGCCTCGAGCTTCGTAGCCCGTTGGGGTGGGTATTTATTTGGATAACATGTTTCAATCGCATCTAGTGATGGTATTACTGACTCAGTGTAGGCTCTCAGTAATACCGAGAGCCTACACCAATAACCTACTCAAGTACACGTATTAACGTTCTGCATGTCACCCTTCATTTCGGGAACAAGCGGTCCGCCTGTTGGAAAACCCTCGCCATCTTCTGCATGTTGTCCATGGTTCCGGTGTAGAGTAGCTTCACTGGAAGATTTCCGCCGATATCAGTCTGGCAAATGTACGTCAAAGAGAAGCCCTCTGCGCATTCAGGACTCGTATCCTCTTTGCAGTGGAAACAGGAAAAAAATATATGGCCGCGCGTTGTTCCTGGACGCACAGGAACATCAGGATGCTCAACACTAGCGAAGCAAATTGAGTCGCCTCGCGCTGCGTACAGCAAGCAAAAGTCACGGGGAGACACCAGCCCGCCGAGAAACGGTTTCTGAGTATTGACGCACACGCTCACGTTAACATCATCATCGAGGTCACTGCTGTCGAACGTCTCGATCACTTCAAAATTTGCCTCGTTGAGGTCCCAGACGCAGCGATTCTTCGGGTCTTTGCTGTCGAGAAACGCCATGAAATTGGGCATTGAAATGCCTGTAATGAATACCTCAATCTTGAATATCGCGTATGGTGTTTGGTTCGCAGTCATTTCGTAGATTTCACAGCCTCGGGTAGCTTTTACCATCTTCCAAGGGCATTTTTCACTTAGGTAGTAAGCCATTGTCTCTTGCATCTCGAGAAGACGAGCTTTGTACGCTGGTGGAAGAGGCCCACTCCCTGATACTGCCAACGTCTCACGGCGCTTAGTCTGCACTTGTGTAGTTCTCTGAGGCGCAACAGTTTTTGACATTTCTTTTGTATGGCTCGGTGATTTTGAAGAGTTTTCGCTCCGTCGAGTGACATGGATCCAAGGATGAAGCATAAGAAATATGCCGTACGTCGCGACACAATAGCATACGCGCTGGTGAAGAGAGAACCCGTCAGCCAATGCAATCACCAGCAGGATGGAAGCTGCAAAAAGTGACATCCATAGCCCAATTGCAGAGTTCATGCTCGTTCCATCGGGACCGTCGCTTACCACAAGACCCAAGAACGACGCCACGCGGTATGAAGCCTCCCCAGAGCGAACTCTTGTGGGCAGTGGCTGCTTCGTGAGACCGCTGCCATTCGAGCTGTCCATGAATGAAAGTCTGTGCGATCCACTGAAAGAACCCGATCTTGCCCACACTTGATCTACCATCATGGACTCGCGGCGTTCCGACTCCAGCATGGACCCTCGACGGCTAGACCCCATCATAGAGCTGCGACAGCTCGACCCTGCCATCGAATCTGAGTCTATCATCGACCCCCGGCGCCTGGATTCTACCATAGAGCCCCTCTCCACAAAACTGACGCCACGCGACTCACGTCTATTCTCCTGCGTGTCCGGTAACGTTAGGTTCTTCGTGTAATGTGCGTTCCCCTGCAGGCGATTTGAGGGGCTGGTGGCCGCATTCTCCTGCCAAATATGACCAAAGCACTGAATGCAGATGCGTGAGTTACCTTTAATCTTTTTTGGGAGCCCCTTGCGTATGCCCAGTAGCGGAAACTTGAGCGTGCAAAATTGACATCGCCACTTGCGGCACTATGGGTATCAAGCGATAAATTAGGACAATAAACTATGTAGTTCAAGAAGAAAAACGCAGAATGGACGTACGTAATCGCATCGCTTCGGGGGCAGCAGATCGCGTAGCACCTTCAGATTGGCGCAATACAGACACGTCTGGACCGCTTCGTCACCCTGCGCTGCTTCGTTAAAAGCAGCGCCGTTGCCGGATGCGTCCATGGCCACCCCGCTCTCCACAAGACTCGCAGTTGTGTGTCCGCTTCGCGAGTGCGGGATTGTTTACGCCAGCGCTGAGGTCGAAGCTGAAGATGATGGCATCCAAATCTGGTTGGTCGAAAATATGAGAATTAACTTGGTGTGCACCACACTCAAATTGAAGTGCAAGTCGGCTCAATTATTGTGCTATTCGAAGACAATACCAACACCGCACAGTACGCCTCCTGTGCCCGACAGAACCTGCATCTTGTGCTTGACGTCGGCCAAGTTTCCCAGAAGACAACTCACGACGGGGGCATAAGCAGACTAGACCAAATCGTGACGCTAGTGCCCAGGAACCCGATCACAATCGCACCAACGAAAAGCAGTACAGGACCGATTTTCTTGGGACCGAGCAGTGGGCCGTCCTCGAGCTTCAAGATGAACGCGGCTGGGAAGCAGAAGCACACCACCGTGGAGCATGTGCCGCCAATGATGCCGAACACCACATTGATGCTGGGGCAAAAGATCGCCAGCAGCAGCGCCAGAAGCACCAGACCACTCGTCACGGCCACATGGCGTGGCCACGAGTCCTCCGAATTAGAGAAGAACATCATGTCGATCGTGAAACGGCATGGAAAAATGTTCAGCGGAAATGCCACAGCTACCGTGAAGGTGATGGCGGCTCGGCTAATGGCAATCAAGGTGTCGTTTAACGGGAAGCTCAGCAAGATGTTACCCTTGTACTTCGGCTCCACGAGTTGAGGACCAAACGCCAGGTATGCTACCACGCCGATAGACAGGTAGATCAGGAACGAAATCAACGTAGCGCGGTCCACCACCTTGTTCATGCGACGAATGCAAGGGCGCTGGAGCTCCGTGTAGATCGAAAAGACGTTAACCTGGTAGGCAAACATTATCACACAGAGATGAGCATTGGCGTTGGACATGGATAGAAAGGCCCCCCTACCTGACAAGTGAAGGCGAACATGACAATCGGCACACTGAGCATGAAATTCGGGCCACGACTCAAGTCGATCGTCCAACTAATGTCTTCTGGGATACCATTGGCGCTTGCGTACATAATCGACCGGATCGCCACAGCCACAACGAGGAAGATGATGGAGAGCACACCCAGGATGGACGAGAACTGAAGACTGCTAATGTCCTTCATCAAAGATAGCGGAAGCATGATTGATCCGCATGAGATCGCCATGAGCACCCAGCGATGGGCGAAAATGCTTTCCACCCCGAAACAGAGCTCGCCTAGCGGCGTGATGATATCACCGAGCGTCACAAGGTACGCAACTGAAATGCCAAAGCAAAAGATCAGGATGTTCAACTCCACGAAAATTGTCATCTAAAAGGACAGGCTCGAGGTAAGACATTACGCGGACAAATAGTTGCAATAGCAGTCCATAGTACCTTCGTGCCGAAGCAGTACATGGCGAGATCCTCATATGACTTCAGTCTGGCACAGAAATTTATAACAGTGAAGCGTCAGTCTGTCAAATAGTAACATCACAAAATAAAGTATGCCGTACTTGGTGATGTCCTCCGCGCGAATCAGCAGCCTAATCGTGTATACGGTTAACACTGCAGCCAATACAAGCTGAGCCACAGCAAAACCCAAACCAGACACTGCAACTGCATATGGTAACGATAGTGCCCCAGCTCCTAGAGTAGCGCCGGCCAAATTAAACACCGAACCACGAACCGAGCCCTTGGATGGAATGATCGACTGATGGTATGGAAATGCATCGCTGAGGAGGTCGTCTTCATTAGGCTAAGCAATAGATAAAGAGTAGGCGGAAACGAGCGTTAACACAACACTCTTCCATCCGAAACATAGTTTGGAGCTAAATCCCTACCTTCCGGGTCCGCATCGGCGACATCGAGGCAATAAAGCTACCGATTTTTTTCATTTTCTGTACATATAAGGCGACGACAAAGTCAGAACCCAAGAGCATGACATGCAATCTTCGTCAATCAACACATCAATAAGAGGATACTAAACACGGCATCAGCTCACACGCCACAAGAACGACTTCACCTTGAAAATCAGCGGCGTGTAGCCCAATTGCTTTAAGTACGAATCTCGGAGGGGATGGCTTCTCTTTACATGCTCCTCGCTTCGTCCGACGTCCTCTGCCGCCGCGTTGTTGCGGTCGCTCACGACGTTGTTCGTGGAGGACAACGAGTTGGACCGGCCCTTGAAGTGTGCGGGGAGCAATGGCTCCGTAACGCCATTATCGTACTCGTGGCTCATCGGAGGGGATTTCCTGCAGCGCAAGGGATTCGCACAAGGGCCCGTTCAGTCCGCACGAACTACTAGTTGAGGGGTCCAATGGAGGCTCCACGTGCGAGTCGCCCTACTGCTGTTTGACTATCCCCGCCGCTCAAGCGATTGTTATCAATACTGTACGCAACGCCCACTTATATATATTCAAAGAATATAAAATATTCTTTCAATATGCAAGGTAGGTTATTGCTCACGGAAATCATTCCTACTAATTATTAAGGGTTATTATTTTCATGTTTTGATGAAAATCAGAGAGCCTACAGTATTGATAGTATCCATGGCAACTGCAAGTGAGCCTTCTCCACTGGAGAGTCTCCAGACTCTGAAACCAGGGAGGCTGGAGTCCACAAGCTAAGCCCGTAAAAACAAAAGATCGCCAAAAGCACCCCTGCTTCATTCTTTTCAGTCGTCGGTTTTAAATCCTTACGAATCATTGAAGTTCCATCGGACAGTTCGAAGAACCCCAGTCATGATGCTGGCGTCCCGAGCATCGACAGAAAACTTGACTGCTTCAGGCTGCTCCTGCTGCTGTGGAAATTCCTCATTAGTCCATGATTGCAGCGTCAACTTGTTGTGGAGCGGCACGGATGCCAACTCCCCAGCGAACATGGTACTGCACATAAGCGGAAGAGCCGGCACCCGCTTCTGCTGCTGAAGCATACCAGTTGCTCGCGCGAGCATCCACATAAGTGGAACAGCATTAGCCTCATTGGCACTCGCACCCGTCACGTCCGCAACCCCAACATCCCTGAATTCGGATAGGTTTCTCGTTGAGCAATCGAAGGATTCCGCCAGCAGGTTGGAGCTGGCACGCGCCACGACATTGTCGTCTAGATTGAAAGACGATTGTGAACTTGGAACCAGCAACGCCTCTTGCTTGAACGGGATTGAAAACCACGTAACGGACTGCCATACTGTGCCCTGGTCGTCGAACAGGTCCGTTTGAACCGTGAACTCAATCTCTGACTCCAGAATGCGTTTTTCGGTCAGAACCATAATGCACTGCATTAGCACACACACACACACACACAGCAGTGTAAGACGCACTCCGATATATATGAAAGAAAAAAAAAGTAAACTAACAACATACCGTGAGCTCTGGCGGTGGCGGTGTATCGTCACTTTGAGAAGGGAAGCTCATATCCAGCGGCCGCAGCTGGACGACAGTAAGAGCTTTGAGACGAATGTCGCGCACGCTAGCAGGGAAGTTCGAGTTGCCTAATAGCTGGAGGAACAAGCTGCTCACTGCCACCTGCGGGAACATGAACGGCAATTGCTCCAGTGCTAGTTTTGGCAGACTGAGCGAGGTAGCGAGCTTGGCAAAGTCCGCAGACAACAATGCAAAGGGGGATTGAAGCGTAATACGCGGGCATGGGCTACGCAGAATAGAGATGCGCCAGCCACGGCGCGTGAGAGGCGATAACCAACAGCGCCAGCGAAACTCCTTCGTGCCTAAGTCAGCTGGAGCTGGCAACGCGGCGTAGCTTCAGGCACAGAACAAAGAAATATACACTATGAATTTCAGGGAGGAGGAAAAGTAGTAACACGAACGTCATACCGCTGCACCATATCATGGTCCCAGGTGACAGCAACGAATGCGATGAGCAGCGTGACGGCCGCGAGGACCAGCAGCAGCACTCCGAGAATCACCAGCATTGTAGACCGCAAAATAGTATGATTGCAAGATTACAGTTCAAAATATTGTTTGATTGGTTGAAATAAGCAACGCGTGAAGAAGAGATGCAAAAATATATTACTGTGAATTACGGTCCAACACTTCGCCGTAATTTATTATTGATGCACCGTATCAGGCTTAAGTGGAGCATTTACGAGGATGCTAGCCCCTGGCCTCGACTGATCTGGAACGGGGTTTCTTCTGCGAGTACCTGGTGCATCTGGCAATGATTGCCCTTTCGGACTGAACGATTGCAGTTCTCAGCCTCGCATCGCCTACCACCTCCGTGCGAGATGCAATAACCATTGCCTCGGTCTTTCTTCTTGCACCCTTCCGTAACGCAACGACGGATTCCACCGTGTAGGTAACACAGGCCTAGACGCTGCGTCCCCTTGGAGCATCCAGGCACTCGGCATTTTTTGCCACCACCGTGGGCACGGCAAAGACCGCCGCCCTGAGAGCTCTTATCGCAACCTTCAACTTGGCATCGTGCACCACCGCCGTGAGTCTTGCACCGATTATTGGACTGCGCGCGTCGTGTACATCCTTCTGCAATGCACTGCTTCGCTCGTCGGGTCCCTTTCGATTTGGTAGACGAAGCTGACGACAGTGTTGACGAGGTCGAAGTGTTGGAGACCGTTCGGAGCGTGGCCGGAGGAAATGGTATCGGAGGAGCGATGAAGGGCATGCTCTTTGCCAATGGTTGAACTCCCAGCGGTGACGGACTAGGGAGCAGGAAGTTGAGCGGAAGCGGATTGACACGGCCAGGGGTTGTTGAGAACGTAAAGGGACTTCCGGACTTAAACGAGGGCCGCGCAGACCTCGAACCAGGCCCGACAATGTCATCCCAGGATTCGCGAAGAAAGGAGTCCATGATCGGTGAAAAGCCCGGCATGCCGCTCTCTTGTTTGATGTACACATCACCGCCGCTAGGGGTTCTTCCACTGATTCGGACCTTCAGGTCGGGCGAAAAGCATGAACTGACGCTCACCGTGAGCCCCGAGCCATCCGAATTCGTCGAGTTCTGCGCATTGCTTGCAAGAGGGGACCCCGTGTTGAATAAGTCACTCAGACCAGTCAAGCCCAAATCCAAATTGTCGTGGTCTTCTCTTCGAAATGCAGACGTTGGTGAGGATGTCATGGAAGCGGATCCTCCGTTGTCCAGCATCATCATCGTGCTTTCGAAGTCTTCATCGTTGAGCAGATCCATTGACGCCGGTAGATTCAGGACGTCACAGATGTTGTACAACGAACCGTTGCCGCAAGCAATGGGAGAAGACCGAGGGTCCATGACTACCCCTGATATGGCCTTAAAAGCTTAAAGTTGAGTTGCTTCGGGTGGTGCGCGATGTAGTTGGGGCAGAGGCGGGAGGGGGGGGGGGGGGGGGGGGGGCGCGGGTCGGTTGCGGTACAGAGAGAAATTGGATGTGAGGGAGAAACGAATGCTCAAACGTGTTCACCGAGTGACCGGTGCTTTTGTCGTGTTAACTTCTCCTTATCGCCTTCCGACACTTATTAGCACTTTCCTTCGAAATGCGACCCACTGGTTGGATGAGATGGCGAGTCACAAATTCCGGCGTCGTGTACGCACACCAGTCTATAGCGTTGAAGACGTTCGGATTGGGGCTAAACTTATCTGGTAGTCAACCCAATCCGGTGATAGTCATAAGATTCGGTGGTTCCTGTGAGTGTCCAGGGCTGTAGTCGAAATTCTTGTCCACTAACGATCGAATGGGCAGATACATGTATGAAACTACACTATCTACCTATCAACTCTGTCCATCCGGCGGTGTGAATTTATACCTAACTGCTAGCTAAACGACGACAGCTTGCTGTTTGTGGAAGCCGTACATAACTTGTCAATAGAGCATTTAAGAGAGAATTGAGTCCTAAGTTTGAACGCTGTTTTGCTTCCTAGCAGCTATGCACGGACGGTGACCTTTCCCGCCGGGCTCAAAGTTCGCAGCCTATTTGCAGTTCAAAATGCAACTACATGTATAAGAGCGAAGTGAATCCTGAATTTGTTGTCCTACAATCACTCTGCATTTTGTGCTTCAACACCGAGGCAGGCCGGGGCGATGCGGGACGTCGCCGTTGAGGACATCACCGTAGATGTGGTACATGTACAGTTCTCCTGGTAGTGCTACGGCAGCAGTACGGACAGCCCAACTGAAATTTATTGCCATTTGTGGCGCACACCATTCAAAAGTATACAAACTTCAAGTGTTTCATTTAATAAAATTTTTATTTTGGAATTTTATTTAATAGTTTATAGGTTTCTGCAGGTATGCTATTAGATGAGTTGTAAAGGATGTGCATTCGGCCCGTCTTGTTTACGCTGGATGGTGATTGCTGCGTATGAAATGCGGTGCTTTGTATTAATAAGCGTCTACACCATTTCCCGGCCAAGATGTATTTTTTTCCAAGCAAGATGCACAAATGCAAAAATAGGCGGACCCAATTTTTATGCACATTTCTCAAAAACAGACTTTTGCATGATTTTCATTTGGACCCACGAAAGCGTCCCGCGACTTCCAAAGTTAGCCTCGGCGGAGACTTAAGCCCCCAACTTCATGTCTTCGCCGCGCTCGGCTGCGAAACAGTGCCGAAGAC
>LGSM01000412.1:0-29969 GCA_001314345.1 Phytophthora multivora
TCGCTGATTTTCCCTAACAAGGCCCGATGGAAGTGGGTAGACACCGCACACCCGACATTCGGGGGGATCCACTAGCCAAGAGCCATAACACAATCTGCTTTGAGTAGCACAACCACCACCTTCTTCCAATACCTGCAAGAACCTCGTCAAGACTATGAAGATTGCTGCTCTCGCCGTTGTCGCTGCACTTGCTGTCGCAAACGTTGCTGCTGCCGACCAACCGGCGTTGCGTACTGCAGCTACACCCGTCGAGGCGGCTCCTGCTGCACTGAAAACTGCTGGTGACAACAAGAAGGAGCAATTCTGGGGAGGAGGAGGACTCGGCTGGGGTGGAGGCTGGGGTGGAGGCTGGGGCGGAGGCTGGGGCGGAGGTTGGGGCGGAGGCTTGGGCGGCTGCTGCGGCCTCGGAGGTTGGGGCTGGTAAAGAGACCAAGTTTTGAGTACACACTTGGTGTTGTGTGCGAGGGAGTACCAGGTCTCTTACTATTCTACTTCACCAGATGCAAGTACCCGTTGTCACTGTCGACTTCGGATTGAATTTCTTTTAACCTTTTTTTTTAAGTCTTCCAAAAGAAACGAAGTTTGACGTTGACGTGTTACGTTACATGTATCTCTCGCCTTACAATTCTTTTATCAAGTTGATTTCAGCCGCGTTCTATGCTGCAATATCAAAACCCTCGTCTTGATCCTTGACGCGAGCTCGAGTACTTTGAACTCGGACAGCAAAACAGCCCACAGATTATCGTTCAAGTAGAAAGAAGTTAGAGAGGATCCAGTTTATTAGAACCAGATACGCGCTATGACAGCAATAAATTAATACGTACCAAACGCTTCGGGGTCCGTGGCCTTTCTGGATCTCCCACCTAGGCTTCCAAAGTGTTTCCAACGCATTCACTACATTTACGCGAGCAGTTGTGTCCACCGTGCCACATTTCTGAGTGCAATCAACCTTCACAGAGCTGCAGGTGGCTACAAGGGGGTACATGAGCCTGCGGTAGTGTGCACTGTCATGAGTTCCGTTCAGATTAATGCCGGGTCGTAGCTTAAAAATTGCCAACCAATGTTTCCTGTCACGAACGCGTATACACCACGGGCTCGTCATGAAATTTAACTCTCAACTGCTTGATCGCGATAAAAAATCACTTCAGCGGAACTGTTGAATCCTCTGCTTGGCTCCTTCCTCTTCCTCATGATTTCTTCAATCATTTTCTCAATATCTTTCTTCTTGCCATCAAATAATACTGTTTTTAGAGATGTTTTGCACGCCAAATTAATTGAGATGATACTTCCTGCGTGACTTGGCTGAAACGTACCAACATGTCGTTTTCGCTGGTCGAGGATGACAACCAGTTTTCCCTTTTCTCTAGCGTCTTTCAGAGCGAAGAATATATCGACACCAGGTCCATTATCACCATTCACAGCAATGCACCCGCTCGACGTCCAGTCCTCTTTTTCTACTTGTAATCCGTTGAATTGTCGTGAAATGGTTCCGGTGGTTATGGAGATTCCACGCGTTTCTTTTAGACATCCGTGTGCCAGGTAGAAGCATGCCCAAGCACCAATAACGCATTGATTTAAAGCAATAGCAAAAGATTTTTCTGCATCGCTATACTTTTCCCAATCCAACTCAAAACCGCATAAGGAACTCGAATATCGCAACGTTCACTAGCGGTTGCCGCTGGGATCAGCAGGCACAGCGAAGAATCTCCAAGTCTTGACCACTTGAAGCCCAACTCTCCAGTTCCAACAGGTACGTGATAACCCAGCGTGGAGCACCTCGGCCTCCGACTTCGATGGATCAAGAACCGAAAGGCTAGAACCATATTATGTTGCCCTACGAGTATTATCAATTCCAACTAAGTACTTCTCTGTCCTATTCTTTCATCCCAGAATTTTGCCTGCTGAAGGACCGATGTTACAGATTTTTTTGTGTGGTCGTTGGCGTAGCGGGAAGTGTGTTCGAGGTGAAAATCGATGAGGGTGCGCCTGTTTCCGCGTTGAAGAAGGCAGTTATAGAGGACAGGGCGAGCGTCTTTAGGAATGTTGACACAGCTGATCTTGTGTCTTTTCCTGGTGAAGAAGAAGGACACAGGGCTCTCGTCGAAGGATGACGCTGTGTGTGTTTTCTATGCGAAGTGGAGCCATTCCTGAACAAGTAGGCATGCTACTGGATGAGAAATTGGAAATGATCGGCAGATTCTTTCGAATTGCTCTAAAGATGGCAACAATCCACGCGCTGGCGAAGACCGACGGCGTGAGTGTTCCGATTGTTAAACTGGTGGGCCGTGAAGTGAACTCCTCCTCGTGTGAAGAACTCCTCGCATTCTTGGAAAGTGAAAAGAGAAACTTGTTTCAGACCCTCATGTTTTTCCATGACGCTCTTGACAGTGGATGAAATCTTCAGCTTTGTGGAGGGCAATGAAGATTTTGCTGCTTTTTCTGCGATTTCCTCAGATTCGGCGCCATTTATTCATCCTTGGAGGTGTTCCGCACTGGATTATCGCGTACCTGTTGGAACTGAAGAACACTTCGCAACCAGATTCGGACAGTATCAACGAATGTTTCGTAATAGTCTGGAAAAGTTACGTAAGCCCCTGCTTGATTTCACTAGAACCCCAGCAGTTCGTCCACTTGGCAGTCGTCGCCGTAGCGAATCGACCAGCTTTACCGAATGGCCAGCTCGATGACTTTTGCCTGGGATGAAGACGACGGAAGAAACGCGTGTCATTATCGTCACACTTGCCCCGTCAAGAGTATTTCAGTGTGTGGAACCTTTTCACGACTCATTTCGCCACCAGGAAACGAATCCAAAAGTTGACTGGACGTTGAGTGGATGCAGTGCTGTGGATGAAGCTGGTAGCGACATTGTTTTCGCGCTGAAGAATGCGTTTACTGACAACGTCGTTGTCTTTGTCGACCAACGAAAACGAGAATTCGGACAAATTCAGCCAAGTGACACAGCAGATTTTCTTGGGAAGCTGAGACTTTTTCGTGAAAACCGTCCCACAATCGGTGCGAGAGGTGAATCCCGTTTCTTGTTTAAATATCGAATTGTTTAAGCGACCGAATTCCCGTTTCTGCTGGTCAACAAAGACGACCGCGTTGTCCGTAAAAGCATTGTTCAGGGTGAAAAAGAGCAAACCTGGTAGCACAACCAGTTTCGACGAATTGAACGCCTCCATGACGTCCATAAGATTGTGTTCAGATATCTTTGAAGAGTTTGTAGTTTGTTGATACTCAACTATGCCGGTACAGCCTCCCCTGGTCTTCCAGTCTCTGACGCAGCTTATACTCGATGACTTTGATAGCAACATTCAACTCAGTTGCCATCCATTCGAAGCAAAACTAAACGCGCAATTCTTGTTGAGAAAAAGGGAGAAAGACACCTCGATCGGCATCGATTCCTGAAGTGGTTAGAGATCAAATTCGTTCGAACACGGAAAAACCACACGGAAAACGTGCTTGAGCCCTACTTCAGTTCGTTCCACGTCCTTCCAGCATACGAGTTTCCTTCTCGTGCCTGTGTTGTGAATACCGGTAGCCTCGATAACGTCTTCATTAGCAGCCACCGGTACAGCGACTGGAACGCTCAAGCGTTCGTGTCGTCCATCTTGTTCGTCGCCATTGCTCGGAACCCCCACTAGCAAGTGAATCGTCTTCGCCGGACTATCGCCAAACAAATGACCAATCCACTACATGTATACCCAAATCTGTTCTTGATCGCTGGCTTCAGATGACCCGCCACACAGAGAACGTACTTTTCACGATATCGACGATAGCACAGGGAAGCTGTTAAAGCGATGGGAGCGGCACTCAAAAAGAAGGACAATAACCAATTGTTTGGATGGAGATACCTTCCACGAGGCGAGCCGACAAGGACGAAAACGACCAGCGAACATGTTCTTGAAAGCTGGTGCACTGGTTGATGCTGCTATCAAATGAGTTGGCTGCATGTTTCTTCTAGTCTTCTGTGCCTAAAGCAAACAGGTTATGAGCCCAAATTGCCATCTTTTATCGAGTTTATTTCAGCAGCGTCTTTAATTTATCGCTACACCTCAAGAAGAAGTAAGACGAAAGGATCTGGTTTATTAGAACCAGATACGAGTACTACTGAAGTAATGAAATAAACATATCGGCACCCAATGCTTCGGGGCCCGTGGCCTTGTTACAGCGTGTCCATCTGCATATCACGCACATTACTCGCCTCGGATCTATGATCCTGTCCTCCAACAACAGCACCGCACTCCGGGCAGCGAGATCTCTCCATGGCCATTCCACACTCGCCGATTGAGTACGAGTGCCCGTTCACACACCGGTACCAGTGGCCCGATCCGAGAAACTCCGCTTGCATCGCTATCTTGATCGCCTTCATCTCGTCCTTCGACACTGACTGGTAAAAAGTCGCGTTTCTGGCTCGCTGGACAGTGACCATAATCCTCTCTCTTAGCGTTTCAATTTCTCGTCCGTACTTGGATAAAAAGGATCCACCACTGGTCTTCAAGGTACGCAGGATGTTCAGTACCTCAACGGCCATAGTCTCGACTGCTTTCTCTCGCACTTGACGCTCCATCTCCGTCTTCACCTCCTCGCCTATTCTGTCTTGTGCATTACTGAGGAGGATCTGTGCCAGTACCAGACGCGCTTCGCTTGCTTGAGTTGAAAACGCTCCTTTTCCGAACTCATCGATAGCTTGGCGCGCATAATGAGCCGCATTGGTTCCCAAATTTCCCATCGATAACTGCGCAGAGAGCAGGTAAAAGTATCCTAGAAACTGGAACTTCGAGTTGGGAACTGGAAGCGTGCTGGGGTCAATGTACACATCGCCGCCTCGCCCTCCTTTGGCCTTCGTGAGTAACGCTACACACGCTTCAAAGGCTTTTTGACACGGTGGTCTCTTAACTGTCGCTCCAAATTTACGAAGATCGTGCCGTAGGTTTTTATCTCCAGAGAGATCACCTGACTCCACCACTGCGTTCGTCCGTTCTTGAAGTCTCTTGAGTTGACGGTGCGAATGAGAGATGAAATTCTTCTCAGCTGAGTCAATGGCTGCTCGTTTCGTCACTCGTCCATAGCGACGAAGTCCTCGGACCGGCTTCTTGCAGTTCGGACACTGAGGAGTATCGATATAACCCTCAGGTAAAGGTCCAAGAGGTTCCCCATTGCTGTCGAAGTACTTGCTCATTTGCAGCGTACCGTCAAGTGTAGCCACTGTGTACACCATCGAACAGCACGGAAGAATCACAACGGGGTCCTCTGAAGGATCAATTTCTCTGTACGTCTGGAAGAGAATCACATCAGCCACACGCTCTTTCACGTCGTCGTCCCCACACTCGTGGCAGAATTTCTCAGATGGACAGTCTTCTCCACAGATACTCGGACACTGGTGCCCACACTCAAGCGACTTCGTGCATCGGCGATCACACAAACGACGCGTGCACGGAGCTCCACAAGGAAGAGGGCAAGATCCAACATGTTCACATTTCCAGCTGCACGATTCGGTGCACGCAGTGCAAGGTTCATTGCACAGGTGATTGCAAGAGCCATGCTCACAGGTGAACACGTCACAGATCCGTTGGCACGGTGGGCAGGAAGATTTCCCGTGGCAAATGCCTCGACAGCGGTGGCAACACGGCAGCAATCGTTCGCACTCCTTCCGACACGCGCCATGTTCGGTGGGTTTGATCGGGAAGTCCGGTTCTGGTTCCCCTTCAAAGGTTTCCAACGTGCTTTCAACACATTCACTACATTTACGCGAGCAGTTGTGTCCGCAACGGAGCACCGTGCCACATTTTTGAGTGCAAACAACCTTCACAGTGCTGCAGGTGACGCGCTGGACGTGACCGCATTCAGGAACGAGCTTATCCACTGGTACTTTACACCTGATCTTAGATGGCATTTTAGCTTCGAAGCAGCGTGCGTTGTGGTACGTATGTCCACAAGGTAGAATAATTGAGCCTACCGGCACTTCGCACCGCCCACACGCATCACCACAAACGCCAGGGCACACGTGGCCACAACCGTCTTGCAGTCGTGGGCATGGCTGCGTGCAGTACACCGTTTTGTGGGTCGGTTGATCCACATGACACAACTTAGGGCAGGCATGGCCACAGCGGGGCAACCGCCTTCCGCAAGGGCGTAGACAACCTCCATCAGGCGCTAACAGAGCAAAAGCTTTCGGCTCAGTCGCAATACGTCGATAATCAGGGTGTTGTTGGCAATGCAAAGGTAACCCCTCGCCATAACAGCCATCCCGTTGCAGCTGATCAAGTACTTGCTCCCATAGTGGAGATTTCACACGTAGTAATTCGCCATGACCCACGAGAATCAGTCCGTGTTTCGCTCGGGAAAGCAGGACGTTAATTCGATTAGGCGTCTTCAAGAATCCGATCGTCCCTCGACCATGAACATTCGAGCTGCTGCGGACCAGACTCGCCAGTATAATTGTCGCTTCTTCACCTTGGAAATTGTCAATTGTAGCAGCTCGAATCGCACCCGACAGGTCTTTCTTGGTCGCTCCTAAGGCCATAGAGCTATCGTCCGTCTCTTCCTCTCCTTCATCGTCAAATGTGCGTTGAATTTCCTCCAAGTCAAGTTCGTTCAGCTCGAGAATGAACTGTCCTCTCAGTGCCGATCGAAGCTTCATTAACTGGCCCACATACGGCGTGAGAATCGCAATGTCGCTGGTATGATAACCTTGTTGCAGAAGATACTTAAGCGTAGCGACGATGTAGTCCACTTCGTATTCATTCGAGTGAGAGCGAGCTGAAGCCCCTAAGACTGCAGACGCGCCGTCTTCAGGGTGCGTGTGGTTCACAAAGAAGACGTCCTTGTCCACACCACGGACAGGGGGATATTCCAGCGTCTCGTAAGCGTCGCGGACATCAGGGTAGAACAACATTCGAATGAGCTGAGAGATCTGAGGACGCATTCGATGCTGCTCCGTCAACATCCAGAAGGGAAGGCCAGAAGTAGGAGACACTAGACGTTCAAAGAGAGACACGTCAAGTGCGAACCGCTTGCCAATGGAACCTTCAACACTGAGCTTGTAGTCGGAAATGTGTGGACGCAGCTGCTTGTGGTCGCCAATAAGCACAAGCTGCTGGCAAGCTGGAGAAAGACACGCCATGAGTTGCGCCTCTAACACCTCGCCTGCTTCCTCGCAAATGACCACTGGAGGAGCCACGGCCGCGATCTTCTGCTGGTTTTTCGCTACTCCTGTCGTCGTCATGCCAATGATCTGCACACGTTTCAGTACTTCGACGTCCGCTTGCTCTCGAACGATCGCCAGCTTCTTCATCGTTTTCCGGTACGACTCCTGCGCTCTGACGAGCTCTTCAACATGTTCAGCTCGCACGGCTCCAAGCCATTCTGCCAGTGCGCCACGGCGTTTAGCGATACTCCACATCCACACGTTTGCGTCTCTCCTCCAGTTGTTAACCCCGTGTCCAAGCTGCTGAGACGTTCCCAGATCTTTACCTTGCAGCCAGTATTCCAAGATATCGCTGCAACCAGCAACTTCCCAGTCGTCGTTGAACAAATCAGCGCTGCGCTCATTGAAATAGTCAAATATATCGGGATGATTGGTCTCAAGGAACCACTTCAACGCTTTCCAAGTAGAGCGACGTGTCTCCGCGTCCAATTTCCACAGTGCAGTTCTGATAGCATCCGCATCTTCATCAAGCTGCCCGTAGAGTAGTTTCAACTGATAGCGCTGGAATGTCTTGGGCAGATTGTTGAGGTTGTACTTCTCCAGTCGTTGCTCCTTGCATTGGCCTCCGATACGTACGAGACTGGTGATCCCAATATCCAAAAGGTGACACAGAAATTGATCCAGAGCGTGATTCGTGTAGCACACAACGAGCACGGGCGAAACTTGCGCCTCCACTATGATCCGTGTAAGCATCGAGCCAATGAATGACTTGCCACTACCAGGGAGACCTTGAATACAAGCAACTTGGCTGCACAGAGCTTGCACCAGAGCCTTCGCTTGATCACGTTCCAGTGTCGAATAACGCACTAACGCAGCCTCGCATGCAAGGCGAGAGTTCTGCTGGAATGGGTCCAAATAAAGATGCTGCGGACCTCCAACCACTTCACCAGGATGGTTCTGTAGCACCGAGCTAAGGTTGAAGCCAAACCCTCTCTTCAGACAATACACAGGCGGCTCCATTTGTGATTGCCCTCTCTCTGGTGGGGCTTCTGGAGCTAGATACTCCAGGAACGGCAACGTTACAGGCTCAATAGACTGCAACGCACGAAGAACCGGCTCATAGGCGACGAAGAAGATCTTGTTGAACTCCAGCAACAGCATTTGTGGCAGATCTTGCTGCTGTTGCCCTCTTGCAGATGCCAAGCGCTGCCATTCTTCCAGTAGTTCAAAGTCGTGGGTTTCAAACGGCTGCATCGTTACCTCCACAATATCTTTTACAAGTCGGTCCAAGTTACGCTCCACTATCTGGCAAAACACCACTTCCATATTTCCATCAAAGTACGAGACTAACGCCACCATTCCGTTATAAGGTAGGCGACCAGTCTTCTCCCATAGTTCTTTGCGGCTTGTAGCGTTATCTTTTTTGTTCTTCCTTGTGCTCCCTGTCATTTCTGCTGCTGTAGGTTGTGGGAACCGAACATCGATGCAAAGTCCATGACGCTCAAAGCGGCGACTTCTGTCCCGTTCTCCCTTGCTGCTAGTGTGTCGTAGTGGCATGTTCGAGTCGATAATTGGATAGACGTTGTAGTCCACATCAGCGTCTCTTAGACGACCAGCAGTGAGATTACCGCCGCTTCCAGTTAGCCGGTGTTCAAGATCTTGTAAGCAAGAGCGAATGTTACCACACAGGTCTTCTCGGTACAGTCGAAAGTGCGTATCTACCCAGCGTTCTGGTCCAGGAGGCAACCAATGAGCATTTCCGTGAAATGGGAAGTTGCCGGGAAGCAGTGGAGACTCGTGTGACAAACACTCTTCAGTCGTAGGCAGCAGTTGAACATCACGGATCTCTCTACGATCATTGTCGTGTCGAGGGCCAACACTGCCGTCTTCGCGGATTGTTTCACCGGGGATCCCCACTTCGATGACGTCCCAGGGCTCCGGTTCATCCCATTGTAAGTGCGCTCTCTGTTGGGCTTCCTTTCTCAACGCAGCACCAGCTTGTACACCACGTTCTCCACGTCGAATCATCTTGTGTAGCCGCTTGATTTCGTCTCTCATGGTCTTGAAACACAGCGCAGAGTCCAGTGCGTCCTCTCTAGCTCCACAATGGTCAATCCACTCGGCAGTCAATTCGTCGACGTATTTCACAGTCTGTTGGAAAGATTCTTCGTAGATAAAATCCTTGAACTTGTTGCCCAGTAAGTACAACAACCGGATAAAAGGAAGACACACCTGGGTGAAACACAACGGAGCGTATCTCCGCCCTTCCGTCTCCCTTAGAAAGCTCGTGTGGGGCAGCACACTGTCTTCAATGCTGTGTCTCTCCACGATCTGCTCCATGTGCTCTATATACAACTGGAAGAGCTGCACGTGAGCTGTACGCAGGTACGCGTACACGTAGTTGGCTTCGTCCATGTGCTGACTGACCATCTCCATCCTCTGCATGGTCAGCATCGTCACAAAAGGCACGAGTCCTCTCTGGAACGAGACTAAATCCCGTCGTCTGCCTGCGTCGTTGGAGTACGTCAGGTCCAAGAGCTCCTGAATGACCAACACTCCACGTCCGTCGGTCTTGCCCAGCTCCCTGACAAATTGAGGGGCTACGTTGTCCTTGTTAAGTGCGTGAAGCGCTGAGTTGGTGAAGTTTAACGCTTGTGTCTGGCTGTTGACGCTCCATATATTGCTGGGGTCTTGTGGCATCAGAAAGCCTTTCCAGAGCATTTCTAAGCGGTCCCTTCCGGCCCAGAAGCACACGAGGGCATCAGAATGGCCGGAAAAGAGAGCGCCGGACTTTAATTTGTCCTCCAGTTGCGTCTGCAGAGTCTCCAACGAGAAAGAAGCGACCGGTGTCGAGTCTGTCGAGTAGTTATTGCTGCTGCTACGTTCTCTTTGGAAATGATTGCCACTTGGCGGCTGGGTGGCCCCATGCGCGAACCTGCACGAGGCCCCGAAGCGGCATTTGCCAGTATTCTGGAAGTTGAAACAGATCTTGGGGGGCATTTCGCGTCCCCCTTCTGAAGAACCCGAAGAATCTTTAACTGTGGGCTTCTACTGCGGCCGGAAGATCTGGGAATGAAGGTTTTGTCCATCGCATCAAAAAAAATGACCACCCACCATAATTTTTTAGTGCGTTCCAATTATTGTGCTGCGATAATTCAAAATTAGCTATTGTATTACAATAGTGGTAGTCACGTCTTTTTGTCGTTCAGCAAGTTCAAAATATTTTACTAGGTATCTGATTAGTGGATATTTTTTCACCAAACTGCACCAAAAGCGGTGCAGTTTGGCGTGCAGCAGCAAGTAGATAGTTTTTTTCGCGAGTGCTGGATCAAAGTTAAAGTTTAAATCAAGCCACGGCAAGAATGACAGCCATGAAGCCGGTGCGTGGCTCTCGCCGCGATAATAACAGCCGACCACGTACGTCGGAGCAGCAGGAAGTGACTTACGCTCCAGTGGAGTCGTCGGCTAGAACAAGCCCCGCCGGAGGGGCAAGTAAAGAGATGCCTGGGTGCGTACATGTTAATGATGTTGTGCTGATCGACTAGTACCCTTGTTGTTGTTCCTGGTGTAGTGCTAGCATGGAAAATGAGAGCGTCTTGCCTACAATTAACCCACCCACAGACAACATAAGTCGAGGGCAACATTTCGCGCAATTATCTCAGCGTTTAGACAGCGATGATGGCGAGGGCTCAAGCGTATCAGAAGCTTTGAGGAGCCTTCATAACAGCATGAAGCCTTGCCGTTGAAAGACCAGAGCTGTGGTGATAACCGACCATTTGTTGCTGACGAAAGTGCTCCCAGCGCTTCTTGTCGATGGAAGTACTGTAAAAGGGTTGTGAAGTAGGATCAAGTGGATCCGTGCATTGCTTAATAGTTCACGGTTTGTCGCCGCGGTGTCCCGTTGTGTGAAAAGTCTACGTAGATCTCGCAGCTCTTTTCCACGCGCAGACAGCCGTGGTACCTTGGCACAGCGGAGGGGGGAAAGAACTTGAGTATTGTCAATCCTAGCAAAATTTGGATGTGGTGGCCGATTGGGCAACCTCTCACTCAATCTGACCAGCCATGCGACTGGTTAAAATTCGATTTCACCAAATTGAAGTTGCAATGCGGAATACAAGTTGCAGTGCGGCTGCGGTGCTTCTGGAGTACTTGGCGCGAGATACGCTATTGCATCGAAAGTATTCACAAAATGTTTATAACAATGCTTCTGCTAACCTTTTCCTGTCCTAGATTTACGCTTAGACGAATCCGTACAATGCAGCAAGCGGTGACAATGAGCCACGCACACCCCAACACAGTGCTTCGGTGCTTGTACGGCTTTTACGAGCACGGTTTATCGCGAAAGGAGCTTGCACACGTGTTCACGAAAAGTGAAACAACGATAGGCAACTGGGTTCGTGTGTACGAGTCTACAGGGACGTTTGAACGTGCCCAAACAAGCGGCCCTAAGAAGTTCACCGACGACCGCAGGAAGTGGTTGTGTGAGTACGACTCGAGCAAACATCTGGCGTATCTGGACGAGGCCCAAGACGCCTTCCAGCATGCCCACAATCTGGCCATTTCAAAGTCGTCCGTTTGGCGAATTATTCACGACTGCGGTCTAACATGGAATGTATTGGAGCTGTGTGCAATGCGCACTAAATAGCAAGACGTCTTTCGATTTGTTGAGGAGTTAAGCGCTATTGACCGGAGCCACCACAATCTCGTCTTCCTCGACGAAGTCTCGTTTGACAATCGCGGAATGATCAGGAAGCGTGGGTATTCCCTCAAGGGGAAGCAACTAGCGATTCGAGGTGACTTCCAACGAAAGCCGCGTATTTCAGTCCTAGCGTTTATTGGAGTGGATGGTCTCGTGGATTGCTTTGGCACCGAAGGAACGTTTGTTCGCGTTGAATTTCTGAAGTGTTGCCAAGACTTTGCGTACCCCAAGCACAGCAATGTTCGCCAATACCCTGGCTGTAGATCTGTATGGATTTTCGATGGAGCTTCAATCCACAGACACCCAGAGATCGTCCATTTTCTAAGGAGCATTGATATCGTGCTGATTTTCCTTCCAGCATACTGTCCTTTCTTCAACCCGATAGAGTACATGTTCGGGTACGTGAAGAAGTTTTTCCAGCGGCATTATGACGAATCCGGCGGTCACGATCTCCTGCCGTTTGCAGTGCAGACATTCCAGCGAGTTGAGAACTATAACAGGACAAAGGTGTTCATTCACTGTGGGTGGAGCGTCCAAGGCTACTTCGATTTAAGTGGCCCCAAGTCAGCCGAGAAGCGACAGCTTCCTAAATTTTGGGTTGAACGCTTGGAAGTAAGTAATGAAGAGGATGAACTTGGATTCGGTTTAGTGGATGAGAATAGCGGAGCTGATTAAGACGACCAACTACTCTTGATGTTCGGTGTCGTCGAGGTTTTTCATTCGCGAGAGCGGCAATTAGCCAAACCCTGCGGATCATTCTTTAAACGATGGCCGACGAAGATCTCGTTTCTATCCAAAGCCGCCTTCCAGCAGGAGTATGTTGAAGGTAAAGGTGAATTTTCCTTGGGCAGACATCCGCTGCGCGAAGAGCTGCGCGCAGGTGTGAGGCCGCCCCGGATTGAGCAGCGAAATCATTGTCCGTCAACCAGGGTTCTACCTATCAAACAGACCCGATGTTGTTCGTCGTCGTCAAGACGCCATCGAGCTGCGAAGGAGGAACGTGGTCTATTTTGTCCGACTTGCCCCACTCGCCCAGCAAACCCGCCAAGAATGGGCCCTGACACAAGTGGACAACTTTTTCTCAACACGTCAGCGTCAAGGCGCCGATATTGCTGCATCCCGAGGTCGGTTTGCAGCGAAATTCGGCTTTACCACGACTACAATCGGCGAACGGTTAGACAGACTGGTTCCTAGGCTACTTGACCAAGGACGTTTCGACAGAGGGCTAGTCGCCGTACTACGCCATCTGTATTGACGGTTTGACTTCGGATCGGCTGCTCATGCAACGCATGGAGAGCGGTGTGCGCAATATATTCGACAGCCTAGGCCTCCGTCTGCGCCAGCACGCAGCTGGCGCACTCCACCCCGGCAATCGGTCAGTGGTTTTGGAGACCTTTGAGTTCGTCTACACGGATGAGCTTTGCAACATACCCTTCGACCTGTACCAACAGTTCGCTAATAGGCCGGAAGATCTGGTCGTCTTTGGATTCAAACACTCGTTCGCATATTCGACGACCATAGAGGGCGAAGTGTGCAAGACGATCAAAACGAAATACTATGGCGCTATGATGCTGATGTCGACGGCTTCGTTCTAGGTCATGACCAAGCCGTAATGGAAGAGGAACAGCAGTCGGTTGAGGCCAACCATCCGCGTCTGCATGTGCGCCACTTGCACTACAGTGTTCTCGAGTTTGCTGCAGCAACGATCGTTGTTCGCCCTTAATACAGCTACATGTTTCTTGCATCTCCGGTCTTCTCAAACAGGTGCCCCGGCAACCTGCTCAACGTTTTCTAACTCCTTCAGACTAAAAGTCGCGAGACCTGACAGGCAGAGTTCTATTTACACATGTCTTCCGGCTGATATAATCATGAGATCTCTAATAAAATATGAGTTCGTTGCCCAAAATCGGTTCCGCCATATAAAAACAAAACAAAAAATTTAATTGGGAACTTTGCAGGTCAACCTATATGCAAATCTCTTTGCTCACCCAAACGGCTACATTGAATCTACAGTCTCTCCCTGTTGTGTGGGGGTCCTTAAAGGTTTAGCATGCAGGTTGTTTTAGAAGAGAGGGAAGCAGCTGGTTTTTTCTGTAAGGCTGCGTTCCACAATGAGTAGGGCCCAATAATTCAAAACAAATTAGCTATTGTATTACAATATCACATCACAATAATTGCAACGCATTTGCAATGTGCAATCAATTTTTTTACAACCAAAATTATACAGTAACTCAAAAGTGCTTACTCCTTGTGCAGCATGGCCTGTTCCTCGGCAGTCGAGTACTCCGGGAAGTCCGACGAGGCACAGAAATGTTGTTGCATCTTTTCGTTGAGTCCGTCCTGGGCGATTGAGTGGGCATCGACGACGGGGATCTTCGACTTGATCCGGGGCACAGCCTGACCGAGCAGGGTGTCTTCCATGGGTGAAAACTCTGGGAACGCCGAGGATTCCGAGAAGTGGCTCGATGCCACCTCCTCCAACGTGCCTTCAAGTTCCAGCTGAGCGTTCTTCGCAGCGCCGTTCAAGCTCGTAATGGTCGTGTCGTGCTTGATTCGAGGCACAGCTTCCGACAGAAGCGTTTCCTCCACTGGGGAGAACTCAGGGAAGGCCGAAGATTCCGAAAAGCGACTGGCGGCCACGTCTTCGAGCGAACCTTCAACGATGAGTTGTGCTGCCTTTGCAGCGCCGTTGAGACTGGCTAAGGTGGTGTCGTGCTTGATGCGCGGCGCCGCCTCTGATAGGATCGTGTCTTCCATCGGTGAGAATTCAGGGAAGGCAGAGGACTCGGAGAAGTGGCTCGAAGCGACTTCTTCCAGCGTCCCGTTCAGACCCCAATTGGCTTTTGCTGCAGCGCCATTAAGACTGGCCAACGTGGACGACTTCGGCTTCATGCGAGGCACAGTTTCCGATAGTAGCGTGTCTTCCATTGGCGAAAACTCTGGGAAAGCCGAGGATTCCGAGAAGTGGCTGCTTGCAACGTCTTCTAGCGACCCCTCCAAGTTGAACTGCGCACGCTTGGCAGCTCCGTTGAGGCTGGCCATGGTGGTGTCGTGCTTGATGTGCGGGACGGCCTTGGACAACAGCGCGTCCTCCATGGGCGAGAACTCTGGGAATGCAGAAGACTCGGAGAAGTGGGTCGAAGCAACCTCCTCCAAAGTACCCTCTAGGTCGAGTTTTGCCATTGCAGCAGCATTGTTGAGGCTGGAAAGCGGCGGTTTGGCGGTCTGCAGTGCCAAGGGCAGCGTCCTGGACGTGGAGATGCCGCACGAGAGCAATTGGCGCTGGAAGGCAGGGGAACGGATGAGGCGCAGCATAGTGAACGAGTGGCTTAACTCTATTGAGCTTTGGCTTGGGAGACTTGACCGACTGGAGGTGGAAGCAGAAATGAGCGATGTGACAGGCAAAGACGGTTAGGTGGAGTCTATGCAACTTCAACCTGGAGAGGTACCCGTACTGTCTTAGGTACGGATATGAATATTCTTCAAGTAGTAAGAGGAGGAGTACTACGACTTCTGACACAGTACTATGGTTCATAGTACTATATTAATCCGGAGCCATCAGTTGGCAGAGGTAATAGTTGGCAGACCCTCCTCGATTATCACCTTTGCACGGTTTCCTAGTGCTTATATCCCGGTTGCGCGCTCCCTACATGCGCGTCTCCGCTTCGAAACCAAGGCTAGTATATTTTTTTTATTATTATAAGGATTATTGTGTTACTGTTTCCCCTGCGGTGAAATGAACTCTAATAACCATTCCCGTCGGGCATGCGCATCCTGACGGATTTTCCCCTCCCTCCACTAAACCAAGGCTATTAAATAGTAGGTTCAGGAGCGCGTCTTTCATCTTCTTGCCAAGTTTCGGCGTCAAGCTCGCTTCTAGGGAGAAACCTCCTGTTTATCTGGAACCAAATGTTAAATATTTGGCTCAAAGATATATTATCAACTGTAACAGGGAGTAACAAACTAACAGGGAGTGACAAACCTACAGCGATTTGACCCACGGTCATGAAGATCGCTGCTCTCGCTGTTGTTGCTGCAAATTGCAGCCTGCAACTGCAGTCGCGAACATCGATCAACCCGTGTTGCGGTACAGCAGCTACACCAGTTGAGCTGACTACTATTAATACTGCCAAAAAGCCTTTCGACGGGGAATAGAGAAGACCTTGATGCGGATGGGGTCGATGCTGCCGTGGGGAAAGAATAAGACAACTTTGACGTTCAAACTCCGTTCATTAGGCTCGAATCACGATGTACACAAGTGTCACGTACACAAGTCTACAGCAATGCCTTCTCCTAAGCAACAACCAGCAATCTGCATGCGTCGTTTTGGCGGAGATTTCACGGCGGAGAAACCCTCGTTTCTGGAACGTACTTAGTGTCCGTTTAACCACAACCAATCACAGCGTCGCAAATATAAACTTCAACAAGATCGGATGCGTGCGGCTCCTTCGTGAGGAGCTCATTCTGAATTCTGCCTCGCTCAGACCAAGCCACCACCAGCCAAGCCAAGTTTTAGAAGATCATGCTACGCTTCGTCCGCTCTCCAGCTATCCAGCGCCACCTGGCGACTCGTGGAATCGCCTCGTCCCGTACGATGCTGATGGCGCTGCAGACGGCGAGGGCACCGCTTACGAGTCTGAACGGTGTCGCCATGACGCACCTGGACATGAACGAGACGTTGGAAGAGATGGCGTCCAGCCACTTCTCGGAGGCCTCGGCGTTCCCCGAGTTCTCGCCCAAGGAGGACGTGCTGTTGGGCCAGGCGATTCCCCTGATCAAGGACATTTTGCCTATCATGGACGCGCACGCGTTGGCTGAAGAGGAGCTCACGGCCGAGATGCAGCAGCACTTCTGCGAGTCGTCGGACTTCCCTGAGTACACACCTGCGGAGGAGGAGGCCATGATCCTCAAGGAAATGTGAGAAGGTCTACGACTTCTGGTCTTTTCAGACCCTGCATGTTGTTATACTGTGAACTGCAGGCGAAGGTGCTGGCAGATCGTAGCTAGTGATGAACCAAGTCTCCGGCTAATACTATGGATAATAATCAGAAAGGTGTTGATCATTCCTGCCTTTGTTTTTTTTTGTGAAGCGACGGCTGGGCGATGCAACGCTTTTAACGTTCATCATCTTTAGGAGTTTTTTTCACGTGGACTTTGGTGGAAAGTTCAACGGCAATGGGAAGAGGGTTGAAAGCAAAGCTCATTTCTCAACCACCGCAGAAGGTGATGGCCAACCAGGCGTATTCGGTCAATGCCCGTGGCGAGTTTTATCCGGCAGCTCCATCGAATGTGGCGTTCGAAACGAGTTTAGCTTACTTGTTGGTCGCATTTCCTCTCGTAGCTGATGGGGTGAGTGCTGCATCCGCCGTTCTGCTTCAACCAAGACGCTATCTTCGAGTACTGAGGCGTGTGCACCAAGATCAAGGGCCACGGCGGCGCAACTATGGCCACCGACTTCCATCAAGAGCCCAATTTCAACGGGGCGAACCTCTGCTTCTTCGAGCTCAGTGAAATGCTGTTGAAAGGTGACGCATTGGTACAAGCACTAGCAAAGAAATAATACAGCTTCCTCGTTTGTATGAATACTACTTCCCAGGTACTTCTGAAGCTTCATGGTTGAATTTTGTGATCATCGGTTGGTGATCATCTTGATCCCGTTGTGAGAGCAGTTAACGTCATTATTTTTGGGCGCTATAATAAACTCTTAAGCATCGCTTGAGCTGGTGGGTGTCAAGGCTTGAAAAGCGGTTAGCGATTGTCAGGACGGACATACAAGCGCTGGGTTTCAGTCTGAACAGCGAATATGCCTCAGGCCATCAACGAGCTGGATGTCGACTTCGACGCACAGGTAAATCCGTATATGGTTGTGAACTTGGTGTGAAAAGCTGAGCTAACGGAGTCTGTGAAGATCCAAGAGATCAAGCGGTTAATTTCATCTTCGAATGATGCTGATCGCCGAACGGCACTGGAGGAGCACCTGCGAGAGCTGGAACTTCAGAGAATCCAAGCAGAACAAGAGCGACAGCAGCAGGAACCGAGTCCTGCCGCCTCCAGAAGGAAAAGCTTTCGACCCACCAGTGCCAAACCACGGATGGCGACCCTGACGCCACTGACGGAAGACTCGGAGGTCGTCCCCACATCGTTTCACGGACTGGATGCTCACCGCATGGATGACGCTGGGCTCTCACTTGTATCGGAAGTATTTAGCAGCTCTTACGACGAGGTATACAGCCCTGCAAATGTGCTGGAAAACGGTAGTCGAACGCTGTGGGTGTCCAGTGGAATGTTCCCACAGTTCCTCCGTATTGTACTGCGCGAACCCAAGCGTGTGGACGCAGTGGAAATCACGTGTAGGCATATCACGAAGCTTCAGCTGCGCGCATCGCCCAGTCGAAATATTGCAGTTAACAAAATGGCTGTGGTTGGGAAGCTTGAAGTGAACGGGACAGAGAGCGGGAAACTGGACACGCACCGATTTTCGTTGGCACGCCGCTCGCCGGACGATAACGAGGAAGCAAAGGGGGACGACATCAACGAGAAAGTGAGCACAGAGCCTGCAGTCGAAGCGATCCAGATAGACATAGAGAGCGGGTACAGTGATTTTGTATGCGTGTACTTCGTCCGACTTCGCATCGCAAATATAGCTTAAAATTCACGTTGAAGAACACACGTCACCAGAAAACGCCATTTTAATTCAGTACACAGAAGAACTTGATAACCTCAACTCTTCCAATTCACGGAGAAACTATGGCATTTCCAAATCCGCTTGGGTTCGCAGGTAGTCTACGAATTCCAGTCCTGTAGCAAGGAATTCACGTGCGAAAGTCGGCAACACGCGGCGCTCTGGCGTTAAAGCTGGCAACAGGAACTCGGCCTCGACTTTATCACGAACACTCATAAAGCCATCCTCTGGGTTTCGGTCGGGAATGGTGAATTCCCGGATACGCATCAAGGACAACTGCGTTTCCATATCTGAACCGGAGTACTTCGTACCGCGAATATGCCGAACTGTTCCGATGCACGCAGGCGATTCACCCGCTTCGATTAGATGGCAGCTAATGCGCACCCTGTCGCGAGTATTATCACAAAACTCAATAATACCTCGTCCATCAGGTGCGCTTTTACAGCAATTAGCCAGCTTCACGTAGAGTTTGTCGGTTTTCGGCATATCCTCTGTCGTATTCACGTAAAAACGAACGTCCGGGGTGGAGTCCATCATGTGGCTCTCATCATTCATCTCTTGGCGCATTTTCAAAGTCGCACTGAACCATCGCGAGGGACGTATCGAGATTTTCACCAGTTGCAAATCGTCCGTCAGACGAACATTGTACTCGAACGACTGATGCACGATCGATACCTGATAGGAATCTGATTCCTCAATCAATGTCATGCCTAGACGTCTCTTCGCATACTCTTCAGTCCAAGGCACGTGCTGCTTCTCAATCATGGAGTAGAAAGAGTGAGTGACACCCTTGTCGCCCCGGGCGACGGTATCCGCTTTTTGCAGCTGCATTCGTTGCCGGTGCTTTTGCCTAGGCCCACCACTGCCGCCGCCACCATTGCCATCACCGCCATAGCCATCCTCGTCGTGGTAATTCTCATCCGGTTCATTCTCAACATTCCATCCTTCCTGTTCCTCGCCAGAATAATCTCCCCAGTCAGCTTCCGCATCCTGGTTGTCAGCTTCAGAAGATCGAATGTCCTTTTCCGCTTCGCCCTGTAGTTCCCTCTGTTTCTGTTTTGCGATCAGAACCGACTCGTAGAGCTCGCGCGCAGTGCGGCCTCTCTCGAACTCGTCTTCCAACTTCTTGATGCTAGCAAGCATGATCGTCTCCTCATCAAAAGAACGCGGTAGGTTGATGAGATAATGGTGTCCAAAACGCACGAAGGCCTTTGTCTTTGTGACACCCGGGTTAAGGTGCTCGTATCTCGACAGCTTAATCATTTGCTGAATGAACTTGGCACAAAACGTTGCCCCTGCATGCTCGTACCATTGACGCCCATTCATGAAGCAAATCAAGTGCGCTTGATGCAACCGAATGTTGTTGTGCTCACCATGGCGCTCACCAAAGTAATCCTGGAAACCAATTTTCTCTTTCTGAGACCCTGCTCCTTCAAACAGAAGCAAACTTGAGCCTTCGTGGTGGAAATTGCGGTTCGAGCGGAATGCCATTCCGGCCCCAAGTTCCTGTTCGATCATGCGGATGTGTTCTTCAATACGCTGCACTGCATCACCGGGCCCAATGATTTCAGCTACGTACAAATCAGAACGTAGAGAGTTTGGGTGAAACTTGAACAACAGGCGTGTAGAGCTATCAGCTTTTGTTTCAAACAAGATTTTCCGGGAGAAAAAATCCTTCGCCTCGTGAATCCGAGTGCTTAGCGCATGGCTGAGCGTGATTTGGCTTGTCTGTTCTTCTCGGTGCGTCAGCAAATATTTTATATCCCCCTGCGCGATCACCAATTGGTGAAGCGCGATATGACATTCAGACCGAAACAACGTGATAGCGTCAACCTCTAGTTGTGTGTCGTTATCCGGGTCGAGAGGGTCCGTGAAGCCATAGTCACAGAACGGGGTTGACAAGTTAGCGTAATACGAGAAGAATGCGAGAAGAACATCAGCTGACGATAGTGCAGACGCATCATCATTCCCAGACACCAGTCGAGTCAGCAGCTCAGTCCAAAACGTGATCTCAGAGTCAATATCGTTAGTCTTCAGAATCTCTTTCACCGTGATGGTGCCAACGCTAATCGGCTGCACGAAGTTGTGTTCAGTACAAAACCGTAAAAACAGCCAGATGAATCCCGTGGGTGAAAACATATTCTTTCCGCCCCCAGACCGTCTTCGAATCAAGCCGACGCATTTCCCCCACCGCACCAGGAAGTACACGCACGGCCAGAAAAAGCTGTACCTGTCCATATACGTACGGAATAGGCGCGTCTTGATGGGTCCCGATGAAAACATACACAACTCCACAGACCACTGTTGAAACGAGAACGATAGTAGAGGTACACGGATGGTGTTTTTCAGATCGATGTTGCCGTGTGACCCCTCTAAAGCTTTCGCAATAGCCTTTAGTGAGCCTCGTGGAGACGTACAACGAACCATCACATCCAAGTCGGACTGCTTCTCAAATGTTAGCAGTCCCGACGAACCGAATAGAATGAGGTCCAGCTCCTTCTTCTTCACATTAGCGGGCATCTCACAACGCAATGAATTCACCGCCACCAGTCGGTCGAACAAGTCTGCTAATAACTCTTGCGTATTGGTGGCAATCTCAGCCAGCATGCACAGCTGTAGCTTCGGAATGGTTCCAGCATATGCAGATAAGCGCACAGGTGTCCACAGCTTGTAATGCGTATGGCCAGCATTGTTGGTCTTGATGGTCGTAAGCAAGTCAATGACAATCCACGGAAAACTTAAACAGCGCGTTGACGCATCGGGGTCGTTGTGGGCAACAAAATAACAGGCTGCAGCGAGTTTTAAATCATCACCAGGGGCAAATGTAGATGCATCATTGTTGAACTGAGCCCGGAATGAAGTCTGAAGAGCGTAAAATGCATCCTTACATTGTTCGCCAAAGCGGAAATAGTCAGCCTTGTACTCGTTTTGAGGCTCCACAATCATACCCGTCGCAAGCTCTGCCTCGGTTTCAGCTCCAGACATAAGCAGTAAAGCTCTCAGACGCAACTTGTACTGACGATAAAGCATATCAGCCTGATCGATGTAGTCATCATATCCAAGTGTCAGGAAGTGATCGTCACGGATAGGCATTTGGCTCACATTCTTCGCCATCGTTGTGTCAAAAATGGCCTTGCAACGCCGAAACATCTTCCCCAGAATTTTCTTCGACGAGTACGATGGTTTATCCTTATTTTGCATGAAATCTGGATAACTCTTCGGCGCAAACTTACGTACTATCTCCAGATCCTTCTCAGCCCGAAGACTATCAACTTGTTTTGAGCAAATGCGTGCCAAGATCTTCGCGTTTTCATCGAAACTTCCATCAACTGATGAATCACACAGGGCAAGATGGGCATTAGATGCAATACCGAGGATGTCATCCTGAATGGAGTGAACATAAAAATCAATCAGTCCTTCGTCATCTGTTGACTGGTGATACTCATCCCCTCGGTCCCCTCCAGTATCTTCGTCGAAAGCCATCGGCTCGTGCACTTGTGCTCTGGACGGGACCAACCGTTTGTCCCAAATGACGACAAACATGTCACCGTCCAAATCTCCGCCTGTACATTCGTCGGGATGAGGTCGCTTACCTCGACAAGGAAACACAATGCAATCCTTCAGTTGACTCAGTTCTGGAGGCACGTCTGCTCTGCAGCGCAAAACACGGATATCACCAGGGTGGTGGCACGGACTTCGGTGAACAGCAACATCAATCCCATCCAGAGTTACACACCTATCGATTCCAGTCTCCTCATCAGTCACGGAGTACTGGACAAACACTTCCCCGTACTCCAATGTCCCAGTGAAATCTGCTACACCCATCAAAGTACGCCCTTTTGCAACGGGAATTCTGGCTCGCATTACGGTGTTAGCCAGGCGATAATGGTAGATTGTCCTCGCCAGTGACGACAAATAATCGTCAAGCAAAACTTTCACACCCAACTTGCGAACAAGTGTGTCGACTTGCATAATTACTTCTGGAGGAAGTACCGCCTTTAGCTCAAAATATGCGCCATCATCAGACGCAATAAGAGAACGCAGATCGCTTAGAAAATCTTCTTGCATCTCCATGAAAACATCTTCGCTAATCCCGAGGTCATTCAAAATGAGCACACTTTGGCGTGTAAGGTATGCTTCCGATCTACCAGCACATGCAATGATTTCAAGCATGGTGTGGTTGGATGCGAACTTCGACATGCTTTTACGGAGCACAATGCCTTCCTCGCGACTTGTTGTATTGCCAATGTCAGAGACCACCAACACACCCTTCGCACCTCCAAGCCGGATCTGGAAAGCTGATGGGGTGTAAGAGAGTTGAAGCTCCCTAGCTATACTCTTTGCTCCAACTGAAGCAATTTCACCACACCCGTCCGTAAACACGTACTGGTCGTTCTCAATATCATCCACCGGGTTGTCAAGAACACTCTGGTTAACATTAAACGTCTCTTTTGTCGAAGAGAAAGCTTGGCCCAGGCGCTTCAGGTACTTAGCTGGAGACTCCAGCTGTGAGAGGTCTCCAATCCACGACCGAATTTCGTGCTGATCGAGAAGCGTGAAAATTGCACTGCTGTTACGTACTTGACTTAGAGAGCACCCAAGGAAATTAAACTTCAGCCGACCTTCTACGTGGGGAATCTCAATGCCATTTTTCAAAACATTTCGAATTCTCCTCAAAATCCGACCAGACGTGTAGTCCAAACGCTCCATGTTGTCATCTCGAAAATAAACGTACATGAAATTTTCGGACCCCCAGTGTCGAAACACGCGGTTGCTGGGCGCTGAATCGGGTGGACAGTACACAATGCGTGAAGGTGTCACGATGACTTTGTAAACGACAGATCCTGGGCTCAAAGACGGGCTGGCACATAGTCTCTCAAGTACGAGGCGCTCTTCTGTCAGATACGTCGAGAATTGTTCCACAATACTGATGTCACTTGGGTGTGGACGAAACGAAAGAAGCGCTTTCTCTTGAATCTTCGGATCAAGTTCGGCCAGAATGTCATAAAATTCGCGTGGCAGGAATCCGTTCGTGAAATGGCTGCAATCTGAAAGAAGACATTGCAGAGCATACGCCACTGGTAACGGGAAACGAAGTCTTGTGGAGGGGAATTTGTCTTCGCGTGCTGTTGGAATCTTCGTCTCACGAACTTCAACCCCAAGCTTTGAGAAGAACACACGGAGATTCCAGAGATGGGTCATTAGACAATCCGAGCGCGGTACTATTAACCGGTAAACAAGTGCCTGAGACTGGCACACCTTACACTCACGCTCTTCGTCTACGTAAAATAATGGGGGCAGTCGAAGCGATAGATACACAGACGCACCATTTCGGGCCGAAGAAGTCAAATCAAACCATACCAGCGGCTCACACAGCGCTCGCATATCAAACTCCACATCGAGGTATCCGATAGATGCAGTCAACGCACTTGTAGTCATTTCCAAGACGCCTGGATTGCCGAAACTCTCCAGCTCCATAAAAGTACCAGCAGGGGTCATCAATCCACGCCGGAGTTCGATATCAACAATGTTCTCTGCCATTTTCCCACTCGCTGCACTCTCCATATCGTCACTTTCAAAGCGAACCCAGAACGATTGTTGCTGAGTAAAGAACTCGACTCCGGAGCACAGCAAGTTGTACGACAGATAAATACTGTGGTCAGGAGCCGCCGCGACAGTACATAATCCATTGCACTCGTCTGCCATTCTGACCGAGGCGAACTCACTCACCCTTTCCAATATCATCTTCTGCAGCTGCTTGTCAGCACCGCGAAAGACACCACCAAGAACAATGTTGTAGACCTTATCAGCCTTTGCGTCAAATGTTGCTCGAGCTGTCAATGTCGTCATTTCTTCGTTTGCATGAGCTGCAAAATCCACAGGGACGTCTTCAGGGTAATTACTCATCAACTTCTCCACCGTTGCTTTGGACTCCAATCTCGAGGCGGCCATATTTGCCATCAATACGAGCCGCTTCTCATTTTCCACAAGGCGTTGGTTGCGCTCCTTTCCCAATGCAGAGCAGAATATGATAAAAGTACTATCTTGGTGGCGAGCACGACCACGACTTTGAATGAGACTCGTTACGCCAACAACGCCGTCGAATTGGATGACAAGTGAACACTCCGGCACGTCAAGGCCTTCCTCGAGTACATTAGTAGCCACTAAAAGACGGATGCGTCCCTGTCGAAAGCGATCCAACGTCGGTCGTTGCTCTTCTTCCCACGACATACCTTCATACGAATTGTGTCCGACAAAACGCGTGGGGTTGAGCTCGCGCAATATTTCCAACGACTCCATCGCTTTTGCCAAGATAATCGCAGTCTTACGGCGTCGCACAAACACAATTGCACGGGAGTTGTAATCGAAGTTGGCCTTCCGAATGCACTCTGCTACAAGATGTACACGACTGGAGATGTCACCTCCAGTGAATGTGTCGAGAGGAAAGCTCATCAGTGCCGGGCTCATGATGGCGCGATATGCCATATCGATAAGGGCGAATGTGCGTATTCCCTTCGCGGAGAGTGCTCCTTCCAACTCGCTGAAAATTCGACGCAATGACTCCGCAACGGTCCCAGCACCGTGGATACTTAAGCTGTAGAAACTTGATGCCACCTTTTGCAGATGCTTAAGAATAAGCTCCAGGTCGGACGATATACGTTTACTCTTCTCGACTCCAGTCGTCTCAACATCCGCATTGTTTCCCCTAGCCAGTTTCTCGGCATGAATACGTAAAAGCCGCAACTTCGCAAGGAACTGGGACAACTCCATGTCGTTTGTATCATAGTTCGTCTCAAATGGCACCACTTGTCCGTTCATAAGTCTTGTGATCTCTGCATAGAACGACTCGATATACCGCTTGATACCTTCACGGAGTTTTCGTTCAGACACATCTTCTACCACAGTGACCCATTGAGCCTTCTTCGGAATGAAACTTGCCTCCAGATCTTCAGCAGCAATGGTAGGGGCGTTAACTACAGCATTAAATGCTTTGGCAAGCTTGTTCAGAGCAGTCTGACCCGAAGTTTCACGCACTGCTTCCCCAAATGGCGAAGCCGTCAATGCCAAAATGTGTGGTCGAGCGCGCATATCAACCGTGGCCAGCTCTTTCAGAAGTTCGCAGTACGGATGCTTCCCAGTAGCATGATGTGCTTCATCAAATACCATCACACTATAATCTGTGATTTTCGTGAGCTTATGAAACAACAAGTTCAAGAAATACTGGGGTGTCACCACGATAGCATCGAAATGCCCATCAACAGTGATTGGGTCACTCATTGCCGCGTTAGTTCGCCCATGTTGCCCAGAAAACTCGTCCACTTTGAAGTCCGACTCTCTTCGAATGTAACCAGCTTGTTGCGAGACCAACGGGCCCGTCGGCACAAAGAACACCACCAACTTATTCGCGTTCAGGTACTTCATCTCCTCCATCACTTTAATCGCCACCAAGGTCTTGCCACAGCCAGTGGGCAGGTACACAATGGTGTTTTCCAGCATCGCTGAGAGGGTCAACTCCACCTGGTATTGTCTCAGCTTTGACATCTTCGCTCTCGGGCTAAAGTGGTTACGGATCGTCGCTTCCGTAGGGTGGACGACGGACGTGACGTCGCTCTCACGCTTGATTTCCTTCTTTTCAGCACTAATGAGCTCCTTTACCGTCTGGATCTTCAACGGCAGCTTCATTTCCTGCAATTGCCGTAGAATGACCCCCCACTTCCTGGCTGTTGTGCCTCCAGCCATCCCGTACTGGACTTTCCTGTCCATCACGCAAGAACAAGCCTTTGAGTCCAACAGCAGCAGCGATTCACCCGGCAGGTCATCAATAAACCCCTCGGAGGCGATCTTCTTGTCGCACTTGATACAGCAAAGCTCGAACGGAAGACGCTGGCGTTTGTACGCGTTCGTAGTGCGGATCTTGGTGAAACGAAGCTCCGGGAGGACGCCCGAGTGGCTGTAGACGCGCCAACCGTCACTCTCCTCTTTGGATTGGAGCTGCTCGTCACGCAGCAGCGTCTTGTCCAGCGTGAGGTGCACGGCCGTGGCATTCTCCAAGAGGAAGAAGAGCTGCGAGTGGCGCGCCACGAGGGCGTCGCAGTGCTTGCACGCGAGCCCCCACGCCTCCCCTGAGGAGCCAACCGGAGTGATGGTCATCGCCAGCGCGGGCACAAATTTGCGACTGGTTTCCCTTCAGTGATGGACAAACTCAGTGGGCTACTATTGGGGTTATCTTTGATGTGATTGGTCAAAACAACTTCAACGTTGACTACCAGTTGCACTCATCCTATGGCTTGATAAAATGGCTACCGTATCTATGAGAATAGCGAGCGGAGTTGTGCGGCTTCAGCAGCCATGTCCGCTTCGGAGCGAGCCGTTCGCGTTTCGTTGTCGACGTGAAGCGCTCGCTCGTGCTTTTCGATCTGCCAGCAGCATTGCAGGTTAGTTCCATGCTCGAACTACAATCAATTCATGTCCTGAAGCATTTACCTCCGTGTAGATGTCGTCGTTATGCGTGAAGTCTTGGGGAATCCGTGGGATTACATGGATATGGACGTGCTGCACTGTCTGGCCAGATTCCTTGCCGTCCTGCCCAATGTGGGATTGCACATTAGCCTAAGATGAAAGGGAAGGTCGGCATTATTGTCCTACCTGGACAGCGAACGTGAGCGAAGACGCGCCGTAGTGCCGCTCAATTTTCTTGCCGATCAACTACAGAAGTCATAGCATTCAGGGTAAACATTATCTGTGAATAATGGACTTGAATAGTGTGATAGATACCTGTGCAGCGATCCATAAATCGCTCACTTCGTCCTCGTCAAGCATCTCAAATCGACCAACAGGTCGTTTCGGAGCCACCAGTACATGTCCTGCAGCATTTTGTGCCACGGATTAGATTCGTACTTGCAAAGAAAGCAGAGGATAGGCAACCCGACTCGGACCTGGCACAATCGGCTTGAGGTTCACCAGGGCGAATGAGAGTGCAGATTCGTAGAAAACTTGAGAAAACAACACACGAAAAGGACCAAAACACCGGCCAGCCGGGTCGAGGCACTGGTCGAAGTTCAGCAAGTCTTTCGGCGCAAAAGCAACAAAGCTCACTAGTTAGTAAAAAAAAAAAGCTAGAGCCATAAAGTCCATCTTACCGCTTGCAAGTTGTGTCAAAGGTGGTTCCTTTTCAGTATTCTCTGAGTGTGGTGGCAACATTACTGAAATAGTGTCTTTGTCCGAGCAGTCTTCCAGCGTCGGGTCTGTCACCAGGAGCGTCCTATCCAGCGGAACGTTCAATTCCTTTGAAGCAGCTTCATACACCATTGCATCGCTCTACCCTCGTGAACCAGTGTGAACATGTGAATAATCCACACAGCAAATGTAGGAACTCACTTTTGAACCACCATGAATGACGTGGAACAGCCTCAATACACTGGAACTGCTTGCACTGGTATCACCAATACATCCCAGACGATAGCCGTGCCTGAGTCACGTTGCCACAGCATTTAGCTCCTGTCACTCGTTGAGTTTCAGTTGTCATATATCGCCTACGTCTTGAGCGCACGGACCGCCTGCCATGGAGAATGCGTCAATGACCAGTTCACTGAATACTGTAGCCAAACCATCACCATAGTCTACCTTTTCCACGCGTGATTCATCCCGGAACGCTCTCTTCGCCGTCTCAGGCGCGACGTGGAACAGGATCGAGCGAATATTCCGCTCCGACGCCACGCGCTGCAGCGCTCCTCTGCCAATACGCAGCTCCATTCCTCTCCTAAGGAAGTACTATTTTAGTAGTTAGCGCAATGCACTATGCCTACAATAGTAATTTCCATTTCCCTCACAATGCCTAAAACTGTAATTACTTCAATGAATCAGATAA
Source organism: Phytophthora multivora (assembly GCA_001314345.1). NCBI lineage: Eukaryota > Oomycota > Peronosporomycetes > Peronosporales > Peronosporaceae > Phytophthora > Phytophthora multivora. Next base: position 28,400 of record LGSM01000412.1, read on the forward strand.
TTACAAATATAGCCGTTCTACACCAAGTCCCCTTTTCAGCCGCTCGTTAAGCCCCGATATCTGCAAGACGTGAAGATGTTGCGCCAGGTCTCGCGGACTCGCGCTGTCGTGCGCGCCGTCGCCGGCCAGTCCCGACGCGCGTTCAGCGTGCCACCGAAACCCGCCGCTGCGCCCAAGGCGGCGCCACCCATCGCGGGGAAGCCCCCGACCAGCAACAATCTCGTTCCCCCGCCTTCTGCCCCCAAGTCTGCGCCTGCTGCTGCCGCTGTGGACTCGAGCACAGGTTCGTCGCTGCCGAAGCTGCTGCTGCTCGGTTTGTTGTCTGCACCTGCGGCCACGGCCGTGTACGTGAAGCAGAACCCGGAGTGGAATCCGGCGGCGCTTAAGGACGACGCGCGTTGGATCAGGTTCCGTGAGCTTGTGCTAGGTAAGGATGCGCACAAAGAGGTGACCAAGAAGGCTAAGGAAGTGGTGAAGACGTCCAAGGAGGTGGTCAAGGCGTCTAAAGAAGCGGTTAAGGAGGCCGTCGTGGCCCCTGTGACGCGCTCGCCTGAGGACTTCAGTGATGCTATTAACAAGGGCCAGAAGGAGGTAAAGAAGGAGGAGAAGGCCAAGAAGAAGGCAGAGAAGAAGGAGGAGAAGAAGGTTGAAAAAAAGACTGAGAAGGTGGAGAAGAAGCTAGAGAAGGCTGAAAAGAAGGCCGAGAAGGCCGAGAAGAAAGCTGAAAAGGCCGAGAAGAAGGTGGCCAAGCTCAAGAAGGAGGTGGAGACCAAGTCTGCGGTCGAAAAGGTGGAGGACAAGGTCCACAAGGTGGAGAAGGGCATCAAGAAGGAGGTTAAGGAGGTGGCGGCTGCTGCGGCCGGTGCCGCCTCTGCTGTGGAGAAGAAGGTGCACGCAGCCACTGCCAAGGCCCGTGAGGAGATCTCCAAGCTGGCCGGTGAGGCCAGTCCCGAGCACCTCGGCCGTCAGATGGACAAGCAAATCCAGGCTACCACAGTACGTTGTTATGTGACACTATTGTGGTTAAAGTGGATGATGACGATGTTGTGTTTTATTTGCCGCAGAACGACCTGCTGAACTCGCTGAAGGCCGAGTCCGACGCGGCTGCTGCGGAGATGGACAAGCAGTATCTGTCGGGTCTAAACGTACGTGCTCAAGAAAGCTAGTTGGCTTTTGGACTGTTGTTGCGCTAACATAATGTGACTGAATTTCTTCAGGAACTCGACGCGAACGCGCTCGCTATCCGTGTGGCGCAACTGGCGACTGAGATGAAACACCGCTCCAAATGGGAGGCTGTGCGTCTGCTGGAGTCGCTCCGCCACATGGAGGAGGACGCTCAGAAGAAGAGTACGGAAGTACTGCGCCGCCAGGATGAGCTGCACAAGGAGCTACTCGCCCGTGAACTGCGTCTGCAACAGGAGCTCCTCTCTCGTCAGTCTCGTGAAGAGATGGATACTCTCAAGAAGCAGTACACCGACGATCTGGCGCGCAATGTGAGTCAACAGCGTGCGAGCTTGCTGTCGGAGCTGCAGCGTAGTTTCTCCCGTGAAAGTAAGGCCATCGAGGAGCG
>LGSM01000413.1:0-29954 GCA_001314345.1 Phytophthora multivora
AACCACAATTCTTCCGATCTGCTCCCGACGTACCATTTCCACCAGTCTGGAAAGCCCTGGTTTGTTGTAGTTGAGACCGGAACCAATGGCGGTAACGACCTCACTATCTGGGAAAGCAGACGATAGCAGCGCTTGCTGTCGTTCAAGATCGGGTACTTGTTTGCTTGATGAAACCCGACAATATACGATCGTAGATCGCGGTCGAGTCGCGCTCCCGGGTAATGCAGACTCATCCACTCCTGGCTCCATACGACGACCGATCGATTCAAGATCATACAACCACGTTCGACGCCCACTAACATTTCGGATAGCTCGGGCGTTAACCACGCCTTTAACAGCCCACCCTCGTAGTGTTTCAGGAGCGATATCAAACACCTCTCGAACTTTGCCTGACGCAACATACTTCGGCATCTGCAAATTCTGGAATGAGGAGTTGGGCAAGATTGCTCGGTATTCCTTCTACAAGTGACCCTTCGTCTCTCAAATGTTTGTGTTGAAACAAAAAAAAATGACGCAACTCGTTGGTTTCAAGTGCTACATAGGCAAGACGTCTACAGCACAAAAAAAAAGATCTTGAAAGACTTTCAAGGCAGCAATGAGCGTGATCGACCCCGTCTTCTTCGACAAGAAGTTCAGCGTGCATCGATACATGCTACGGTACGTTGTCGGGGCTGCCACGGACGAGCTCCGCGACCAGCAGCTCCAGAAAGTTCGAAAGTTCCGCGCCATGGCCGACGAGCAAATCGACGGCGTTATCGACCAGAGTTTCGTCAATTTTAACACGAGTCTCGCTCGCTTCACTGCCATCTCGAACCAGTTACAAGGTTTCTGTAGGCTCTACAAGCTCCTGAACTGCTCATTTTCTCGCTAAAAGCCACACTTGTTTTATTTTCCCAGAAACTCGGGATAAAGTGCAGGAAGTTCGCAAACGAGCAGCCGATGGCCGGACGATTCTGGGCTCCAAGACCAAGAACCTGCGAGAATTATTGCTCCAGAAGTACGAGGCCAAGAAGGTGATCGACATCATCAATGATATCGAGTGCATCGAAGCTGCGCCGGCCAAAATTGAGGCGCTGCTGAACAAAGGCAAGTTTCTCGAGGCAGTTGACGAGTTCGCGAGCGCGCTGGACTTGGTTTTCAGTGAGCAACTCGTGGCTTTCCACGCTACCACTGGACTGAGGAACGACTTGATGGAGTGCAAGCAAACGATCGAAGACCGACTGGTGCAGGAGCTCCAGCGAGCCATCTACCTCAAGGGAGCGTTCGCCAATATCTCTTCAAAGACGAACCAGTATTCACTTTCAGCGATTGAGAACGAGTTCAGCAGCGAAAACCACTTGGACCAGGAGTTCGACCAGTTGATGCAGCACTTCAGCTCCAAAACCACTGACCAGAACCAAAAAAGATCGGATAGCATCGCTGGTATAGCTATTGTCCCATTGCCAGCAAACAACGCGTTGCAGACTGCCGTCAGCGCAGTCAAAAAGTGAGTAAGAACGACCGGGGTTTTTCGGTCCGTTGCTGATATTGGTATCTGCTTCTTGTCTTCAGGTTGCACCGCGAACGGGAGACTATCGGGACGATCAAGAGCTCTGTCGAGGACGAACTGGCTGCGGTAGTGACAGAGCTCTCACGTCTGTGCAGAGGCATCTTCAATAGCAGTAGCAGCACGTCCTTCGCGAACGCATTTACTGAGGCCACCTTCGGCACACACGACCATTCCAGCGACTTCGGCACGTTCTTGCGTCTGCTCTTCGCCGTACTGCGTCGCGTCGCTCAGCGTCACTACCTCGTCGCCATTTACTTCGAAGCCGATGGGGACAATTGGGACTACGGCATGTTCGAGATCATCACCAAGATCTCCGGCGTTCTCGAGGTGGGTTCACTGCTCCTTCCAATACTTTTCGCTTGTGTAGCTGACGTCCTACTCGTATTTCTTTATCCAGCAAGTGATAACCGAATATCTCGACGGCGCTTCCTCTGCGCAGCCAACAGCAATTAATTCAGCAGCAACGTCTTCCTCGGATAACGGGGAGCTATTCAAACTGAGCCGTAACAAGCCAACCAAGAACCAGCCAAGCGAGGAGAATCAGATCAGCTCACCGACAAATAAACGCCACCGCCTCGTGTGTGAACCGAGTGTCTTCCACTTGCCGGAGGTTTACGAAGAACTCGAGCGCACCGGAAAGGATCTTCAGCAGCTTTTCCGATCCAGCTCCCGATCAACAGTGAGCTCGCCGACATCACTGACTGGTTTTGCAGCTTTCCTTAGCACTTTTATCGTGCAAAAGTGGATTCCGAAGGTCAAGGCGAAGGCTCAGCACTTCTTGGCCGCCAAGGCACGCGGGCTTACGACAATATGTCGCCTCCCCATCCCATCCGACACGAGCTACCAACCCCCCAGCATCGACAGCTTGCTCCATGTGATCGAGAACCTCCGCAAGATGATGGCTAAAATGCCGACGCATGCGTCCGACCTGGCCAGCGTCCTCGAAGCTTCAGTTCTGAGCTGGCTGGAAGAATGCGCGGCGATCGTGCGCGATATTCGAGAGCTGACGCTAAACCATAAGCAACTGCAGGCGAAAAATGTCACGTACGCGGACCTTGCAGCCATTTTCCACGAGTACGAAGGCTACCAACGGGCCAAACAAGGCAGTCCGATTCCATTCCACCACTCCAAGATACAGCCGACCGGCTCAACATCTAGCAGCGCCAGGGTGAGTACAGAGGAGATGATAGCAGCGAGGGAGTTTGAGCTTGAGAGTGGGCTCTACGATCCCGATTCATGGGTGGAAGGCTCCAACGGACTCCTCATGGACAACGCGCGCATCGGTATGCTCGGCTACGCTAACAGCGCGTGTGATCTCATAGCGCTGTACCTTCAACGTATTGCGGGGGGTTCTGAACGGACCGATAACAACGCTGTAGTATCTCCCGTTAGCTCGCCGGCGCTTACCATGGCGCTCCAAGCTGCAAGCTGGCAGTGCAGCGCGCTAGCTGACGAATGCCTTCTCTTCCTGCGTCGTGAAGTACGGCTCCACTGTTGCTACTACCTCACACAACTCGTTTCGCAGCGGTTCGACATGGAAGAAGGCCAGCCGACCATGGCTCAAGACAGCGTTCTAACGCTCAACCTCAACCTTTCATCCATCGAGAACGCGTTGCAGCCATACCTGGCGAGCGACAAGATGACGCTGGTGTTCAACGGAGTGGACGCGCTATTGTCTCGCCTGCTGATCGGCAATCTTGCGCAGATGACGGACTGCACGTTCACGCGTGGAGGCGTCCAGCAGATGCTGCTAAACATTGGTGCACTTCGTCAGGGACTCACGGGCACTCTGTACTCGTACCCTCACGACAGCGCGTCCTTGTCGTCGTCGGCATCGATGTCTTCGTCTTGTTCGTCGGCTTCACGTCTGGAGCACGCAAAAAGATACTACCAACTGCTCAACTTGTCCGAGACACAGCTTGAAATGTTCCTCCTGGCAAACCGCGGCGCTTACGCGCACGAAGCTTTCCGAGCGCTCTGGCATGTAAACGCTCCGCACCGCCCCCTTGCGAAAGGCAGCGTCAATAAACTTGACAGCCTATTGCGGTAAAAGAGAAGAAGTTTCCGCCGTATAAACTCGTCAAAGACATGTTCTTTGTAGTTTGCTGCAGCTCATCGTTGGAAATACGAATCCGCTTCTTGTGCGTCTGTGAGTGTAGATGGTAGATCCGTAATAGACGGGAATAATGCTCGACTGGCACTACTTGAAGGGCGCGACGTCCGTGTCGTTGCAGCTGCAGCAGCGGCAGTGGCGGGGTTAAACGCTTCGCGGCTATTGAGGAAGTCTGGTAAAGGTGGAAGCGAACGATGTGCAGGTGGAAGCACAATCGGTGTTCGCGGCGGTTGTTGTTGAGGAACCATCGGCAGTGCTGTCAGCGGTTTAGCCGGTAGCGGCAAGCTTACGGACGGCATGATCGGTGTCGGATGCGGTGGCCTCGTCGCTGCCACAGCCACAGCACTAGCAACCGTGGGCAATGCAGCCGACGCAGAGCCAACCTGACCCCCATTAGACGTTGCAAGCGCCCCAGGCATAGAGAATAACGGTGGTGGCGTTGAATGCAGCAACGAGGCCGCTGAAGGCCTCGTCACCTGCTGCAAATGAGGCAGCGACGGGATCCGTTCGTGCTGGAAGGTCAGAGGCGGCGGCGGGGGTAGCGTGATCTGCACGCCGCCTCCAAATGGGAGCCTGTTCTGGATTTGTCTCTGCTGCTCCTGATGCTGCCGGAGGGTTGGCAGTTCTGGCGCCAGTCTTGAGTGCGCTAGGCGCTCCCTGTCGACCACCGGAGGGTGCAGCAATTGCAGCTGCAGCTGTGCAGGTAATAGGACTGCTTCCTCTTCAACCTGTTTCTGTCTTCTAGTCACTTTAAGTTGCTGCCGACGTCGCCGTCGGACGCGCAGGCGCTCGCGCTCCCGTAGCTCCTCGCGCGCGTCGGCGTCCAGCATCTGTCGCCGTTCGCGTTGCCGCACGCGCTGCTTCGCGCGGATTTCGGCCTTGGCCCGGTCGCTCAGGCTCTGCCGTCGGAGCTGCTGCCGCTGTCGGTTCTGCGTGCGCAGTCGATCGCGCGCCTCGTCGTCCAGCAGCGACCGGCGCTCGCGCTGCCGGCGTGTGTTCTGTTGCCGCTGGAGTTCGGCTGCCGCACTGGTGTCGTTCTGCGCGCTGGCTAGCGACTTGAAGTGGCGATACTTAGCCGCACGCCGGTTAGTTAGTCGGCGCCGACGTTCCTCCGGTGACTCGCGCGGGGGTGAAGCATACTGCCGGCGGATGCTCGGCGGCGTCTCCATTTTTTGACAAATTTTAGCATTGTTTTTTGTATTATAAAAATGTTTCATTAATCTAAACAATTGTTAAAACAATTTAAGTTGAGGATTTTGCAAAACAAAAGTTTTCGAATTGAGGATTTAGTGGAATATTTTGCCAACACACTATTATCTTGTAGAAGACGGACTTTTAGGCAACTACCGTAGTGCATCACGTAGTCACTACGTGATGCCTCAGTACGTCCATGAAAATTATTTTCTCAGAGACAAGAAGGGCAACACCCTACAGAACGACACCAGATAACTGAGCCAACTACAGTTACCCATTCGATTTTTACTTCTACCATGGTAGGTAGTATCGGGTACTACTCCTTCTACATCGAAGGCGAGGGAACCAACTGTGCACAGGATAATATGATACTTCCGAAGTACGATGTTGTCAGAGGCGTCGGAAAGTACGTCTCGCCTTCATCAGGTGGAGGGAGATACGGTAGTTTGGCGCTGCTGACCAAATCGTGCTGCGTGGATACAACGTTGGGATCGTTAATTTTGCTGGCGGAGGGCGGCCAACTGTACTACAAAGTGAGCACGTTGAAGGTGTTCAGCATCTCCAAGTTGACGGAGGAGGGCAGCAAGTTCTTGGTGTACTCGAAGGCTGCAGCAGGCAGAACATATACTGTAGGAAAGCTTTGCTAGATATTCTACCTTCTGCTTTTGGAATTCTACTCTCAGTTTTTTTGTCTTCACTGCAACGGCTCGATTTAGCCACACAGCTAGGGCTGAATACAGAACAGGTGCATCAGCTAAGGTGTTGCTAAAGCAATGAGCTGTGCTGCATCTCACTAAGCTTAATACAAGAACACAACAAAAAACAAATGTAGTCAGGGTGGAGGTCAATGGAAACGTGCGTTGACCAGTCTTCGTTTATCTCTTGTTTTCTTGTTTGGGGCAAGTTTCCGGTCGTGGACGTTTAGTGTTGGTGTCGACGCCACTCACCGCCTTCATTCACCAACTCGCTGGTAGGCCAGTACTTGGGCTCGAGCTTGAGCGTGCTGAGGCGGTCCTTGCCACTGAGGTCCGTGTACTTAATGCGTACCGAATCATTGGTCGATTTTGCAGTAACGATGTTCAGGAACTCGTCGATACTTGTAATTTTAATGCCGTCGATTTCCTTGATGCGACTCGTAGGTGGTGGCCCATAGCGAGCGGCCGGCGACCCGGAGTATCGGCAGGACACATAAATGCCATCGTCCAACGATATGCTGCGCTGCGCGGACACAGACAGAGGTGGAGCTTGAAGCAGCAAACCTTGCCAGAACACGATGCGATTGATCTCCGTGCGTTCCATGAAAAGAGTCTTCACATCTAGTTGCATCTCACGACCATCGCGCACAATCGTAAGCTGCACCTCCGGCTTCTGCGTGCAGCGTTCAACCTCTCGAAAGCTCGTCACAATTTTACCGTCCACGGCCACCAAGATATCGCCATTCTTTAGCACGTCCTGGGCCTCTGTACCACCCCAGCGTCGAGCAACGCTCAGAATGGTCCGGCGATCGGGAGCATCCTTCTCCAGAATCTCCGCCAGTGCTTGACCAAGCCCCAGTTCCCGAGCCTTCGCCAAACTCAAGTGTTCAAAATCAACACCCAGGTCGTAGATTTGGGGTGTCACACCACGCATAAGAGGTGCCGCGCTTTCCATGATCAGATCCATTGGGATGCCGCGGTTAAATTGGCTTTCCACCTTCGAACTACGACGCTGCTGTTGGAACGAGAAAGATGCCCAGAAGGCGCTCACCTCGCCCTTGTCGCTGCAAACAACTCCACCTTCGGTGCCAACAACGTCCTGCAGAGAGACCATTTCCAGATTATGTTCCTGATACCGAGGCGGGTTGGGCATGGGCAAGCCGATCCATTTGACACCGGACACAATTGTCTCTCGCGACACAAGATCGGAGTGACCACTGCGTCCCACGCTACTCATCAGTCCAACCAGCCATACTGGATCGGATGGCACCAAAGGCTTTGAAGCCACTTGGCAACTTTCAATGGGCGTAGACCCAATGAGCTTCGGGTCATACTGCACAATCGCGAAGTTATGTACAGGATGGACAAATACCACATGAGCGGGGACCATGATGGTGCTCGCGAAAGTCACCATGGCATCACCCATCGAGTCTGTCACGGTGTTGCGATCGACTACGACAAGCCCCTTTGCCGCATCGATCACAAGCCCAGTACCCCGGTAGTTCGATGTTGACAAACTGTTCACACTAAACGGTCTGTCAAAGTCCACAGTCACCAACGACCGGGCAAGGTTGTTTTCCACGGGGTTCTTTCCAGGCAGCGTTGTTGTTGAACCAATCGATTCATCCTGAGATGATTTCTTGACCCTGTCATCTTCGCCTGCATTACTGGTTGCACTAGGCGGAGGAAAATGCTCGCAGTGCCACGTCCCGAGATTGTCATCGCGTACGTACTCGCAGAATGGGAACCACCTACGGTCCACATGAACAACTTCAACCTTCTCCGACTTATCCGTCAACTTCGAGAATTTGACAACAATTCGGTCGCGGTCCTTGCACTGCTTCAGGTAGTTCTTGAGAGTCTCGAGGTCGGGCGTCTTAATGCCATTGACCGAGTGGATGATTGCACCACGGCCAATGCGTGAACGTTGCAGGAAATAGCCTGGATCAGCAACGTAAGGCGCTCCTGGACTCATTGCATGGTTGCGTGCTTGCTGGTACGACAGGGGATTGATCACAGCACCTCCAATCTCAACAAAGCGTGATGGAGTGACCGAGTGCAAGTCTTGCACCGGCACCTTGTGCGTTACTAGCTCCCCTGAGCGTTCGATTTGAAGCTCAATCTAAGACATGTTCAAATAAAAAAATAACAACAACTTATCAGCCACGTATCCTAGAGTACATGCATATAACAGCAAACTCTTACCTCACTCCCCACGTTGTCGTCGAGAATAGCTTCTAGCGGAACAAACCGCGTGATCAGCTCACCATTGACTCGCACCAGCACATCACCTGGCTGGAGCTTGCTGCTTGATGGACCACCTGGGATCGTTTCAGCCACCGTCAGCATACCTGTTTCCAGTGGAAACGAGGAGCGAACGAGCCTTTCAGTGGCAGGGTCTACCCCCAGTCGTCGGACCTCGTCGAAAGGCTTGTAATGGAAGATCGTCTGGATAGTGCCACGCGGCACGTCCTTGCCTTCTCGGATTAAGTCGAATGCACGCTTAACGCGGTCTAAGGGGAGATAGAATGATGCTGACGTGCCGATCTTGCCACCGGCATTGAGAGCGATCGCATCGCCATCATGGTTGAGCACCGGCGAACCTGAAGAGCCTCCAGTCGTTCCTGAAGATGCCTGGTAGTAAAACGTGTTGAAGTCGTTGTAACTGTTGTACCCGTAATTGGGGGCGTCACGGTCCAAACGCGCCAGTGTGCCACTAGCAATTGCAAGTTTTTCTGCAGCATCGTTACCCACAACACGAATGTCCGTTCCAACGGTAGCTTTCTCCGGCTCCAGATGCAGTGATGGCACAGACATGTGCTTCACATCCTGTTACCAAAAGCTATCAATAAAATGCTCCCAACAAGTGTACACAGGCACAAGCTTACCGCCGGGTTGAATTGGAAGAATCCAAAATCATGAACCGGATCGCGATAAATGGGGATCACACGGACTTCTTCGTTATTTTGGAAAACGGCCTCTGCATCCTGCACATACAAACACCCACATTTCGTCAATAGCCGTCACCGTAGCAACCAATACCTTTTTGCCATCCACCGTACAATCGGACCAGGTCCCACGACATGGCGGTTTGTCAGAATGATGCCCTTTTCCGCGTCCACCACAAATCCTGTGGCGGACCCGTTGCCCGGTGACTCCGTGTCAAAAAACTATAAAATCCAATCACCCATGTCAGTACAATTGTTGTCGTCAACAACAAAATCTTCCCTCACCTTAGGAGAGTTAAGCTTCAAGCTCACGATAGCCGGCACTACACGCTCTAGCGTGCCTTTCCAGTCCAGTTTGTTCTGGTTCGCCTCGGCCGCCACAAGTTCCGCCGCCAGGCGGGCACTGAGCTTGCGTTCGCGCTCAATCTCCAGCTCGCGCTGCTGCTTCTCCTGCTTACTCTGACGCTCCGTAGTCACAAATAGGTAGCCCACCCCAGCTGCAGCCAGCGCTGCCACAGCCATCTGCGCATTCTGCGTGGCTTTACACGAATAAAATCAAATTATCGGACCGCTCAGTAATAACCCTTGCTCGAATTGCCACGTACTTGGGGGTGACGAAGAAGACGAGGAGGAGAACGGTCGCGCCAGCGTCTGTAGCACCCGCGGGCGTCGAGACAACCGCGCGCCATTGACACTAGCCCGTGCCTGAGGCAATGAAGGCATGAGCGAGCGTCGCGCCGCCGTCGAAGCCGCACGCGCTCCAGCCTTCCACATTGGGTCTTCGGGGTCTTCCGATTGGGCTAATGATCGATCGTGTTCAACTGGCTCAATTTTTGTGAAGAGTGCCGATTATTTAGCAAAATACTCAAAATAAGGGCAAGATATTGTGCCCATTTCCATTCCGCATTCCGCATTCGGACCAAAATGTCGGCGGCCATGCTGAAGAAGATGCTGCTGGACGCGGCGGCGGCGCTCAAGGCCGAGCGCTACCAGGAGGCGCAGGATGCTGGTCGCCGTGTGACGCAGTTCGACCCCAATAATTTTCAGGCTTTTATGTGCGTGGGGCTGGCCAGCTTCCACCTGCAGGAGGTGCGTGTGTGGCCCAAAACTACTGTGATTTTTCGCAATATGATGCTCATGTAATTGACTACTGTGCAGTGGGAAGACTGCGAGGACGCATACCGCCGTGCTGCAGATCTGAAGCCTGAACTTCCAGCACCCTGGAAGGTTAGATGTCGTGGATATACCTATATAAGGGTTATAATGACTGTAAACTGATTTTAAGGTTTGGACAGTATCTTGTAGACCTGTTCGAGGCCAAGAAAGATGTGAAGAGCAAATTGGAGCCGCTGCAAAAGCTCGTGGACATTAATTTGAGGTGCGTGTGGGGATCAATTATAATTTGTAAAATTGTTTGTCAAACTAATGGTATTGGTGATCTATAGGGGCAAGAAGTTGAAGAAATGCCAGAAGTGGGTGACTGAGGTTGCAGCTACTGCAATGGAGCTGAAGATGCTGGCGAAGGTTCGTGTTGTGCCACCTGACGTAGTGCCAAACCAGTTTATCTTATGTTTGTGGCTCGTACAGGCTTTTGATTCGTGGTACGCATTAGTGGGTGAACAGGATGGAGAGTTAGAGCAGCTATCACTCGAGAAGACCCCCAACGAGGAGCTTCCGGGCCCGCTAAGTATATGGCTCGACTTGATTGATCTGCTGCAGGTACGATACTGAAATATCTTAGCCCAACAGGATGTTGTCGAAATCCTAAAAGAATGCTATGTTCGTGGTGCAGCGTCCAGGCTTTGGTCTATCGGAGTGCTCGGGTAGCTACTCTATGGCGGATATATCGAAGCAGTTCTTTGATGTTGCAGCTCGTACGGACTGGACAGTTCAGAGTGAAGAGATCAACGCACTTCGAGTAAAAGTGGACGTCGCGATTGCGTTCTTCATGCGATTCCATCTGGATGCCTTGAAAAAGTCGAAAACGAAGCGTGGGCTTCTCAAGACGGTGGATTCGCTGGCAGTGTCTATCGTTGAGTGGTTTCCAGAAGCAAAGATCCCGGCAGAGTTCTTGCTTCTCCGATCTGAAGACCAGGACTCGCGTACGTTCTAACAATGCTGAATTTATAATACTTGTTCACGCGTAATACTAACCACGGGTTGCAATACAGCAATTGAATCGGAGAAGACCTCAGAGATTGGAGCTCGGCTGTCTGTCCGTCACCCTAAGAGTCCTATGGCTCTTGTGTTCCAAGCTATCGAGAGTTTGCATGCGGGGGATAGCATTCAGGTAAGTTGGGATGGTTTTACAAAGTAAGACAGCTGCTGACGGTGTGATTTCGTCTTGCTGTTCCAGGCTCGAGAAACCTTTGTTGAAGCGCTTGCAGGGTACTCCTCTTCATCTTTTCAAGAGTGTTATCTCTGCATTCGCGTTCAAGTCGAACTTGCGTCGATCGCACTCGTGGCACGCGATGTGGAAGGCTGCCTAACTCGGTTAGCGTTGGCTAAAAAGATTGTAGCTGACAAAATGCTGTCACTGGGCTCAGGAGGCCCGCTTCCAGATTTGTAAGCGATGACGTGTATCCTTAAGTGTTTGTTCAATGTCGCCTAACATTTATGTTCTGTGGATAGATACTCGGAAACTAAGTTGGAATTTATGACGGCAACTGCACGCGAATACTCGGGTGAAGCGGATAAGGCATTGGAGCTCTATCGCAGTGTCATCGGGAGCGGTGATGCTACTTTTGCGGTGCAGGCGGCAATTGCTGCAGCAGAACTTTTGCTTCGAAAGTCACAACCTGTGGACGCCATGGCTGTCATTTCGTTACCTGGAGTGTCTGAACTCAAAGTATGCGAAAGCACGAGTGCCATCCTGGAGTGCACGCGAGGGTGGCTCAAGTTTCAGATCGGTGGTCTCACGGAGGCTCAAGCGCTGTTAGAGGCAAACGTGAGTAAGATTTCGCTCACTGATGTTATCACCAAGGGACGAACACTGAAGCGTTTGGCGATTGTATACTGGCACCTGGGAGGCGTTCACCAAACGGCAAAGACTGGATGCTTTGGCTATTTACTGCAAGCTGCAAAGTTGACGCCAACTGACGCCGAGATCTTTTCGTGGCTGGGCAAGTGGTACCAAGAAGTCTCAAAGGATATTCTGCGCGCAGAAAAATGCTATCTGAAGGCACTATCGATTTCTTCTATTGACGAGTTGGCAGGCATGGCTCTCAGCGACCTTTATGAATTGCAGGGTAAGTATGAGGCGAATGTGAAACTTTGGGAGCGGGTGACAGAGAATCAAGAGACGGCCCCGACATGGGCTCTTCTTAGATTGGCGCAGCACCTAGTGACGCAAAATGACGAGACTGCCGTGGCGAAGATGCACTTAGTGCTGCGCAATGACCCGATGAATGCGCATTACTGGGTTATTCTGGCACATATCTACCTGAACTTCGATAAGCAAGTATCTGCGCAAAGGTCATACTTGAAGGCCATTGAGTTGGGTGAAGACAGCTGGTGTGTTCGCTGTGAACTTGCCCGAATTGAAGGCTCGTTACTGTTGTTTGAGGACGCTTTGGAACGTATCAAACCGGTCGTTACTGGCGAGTTGTGTGATGGTAAACCAGACGTGACTGCTGCGACTATGATATACTCCGACTTACTGTTCCAGCAAGCTAAATATTTGTGCGCTGAGGGACTGTACGGCAACGCTGCAGCTAATCTGAAAGAGGCGTCGCGTATGATGAAGGGGCTGCCATCAACTTCGCCTCTTTCTGGGTCAGTAGAAGCGTGCAAGCTGATCGGGGATATTCATTGCTTTGCTTTCTACTTGTCGCCCGATAATTTTACCAGCGAAGGGTCCAGCTGGGTGGAGTTTATTAGTGCAGGAAGGAAGGCATATGAGGCCGCTGTTTTACTTGCCAGAAAGAACGGAAACGAAGTTTCGGATGGCCGTGACGCGATGGCAGCGGAAAGATACTATGATATCGGCCTAAGCTACTGGTATGAAGCCCAAGCTTTAAGCAATGTGCGTGGTATTCCCACGTCGGCGTTCTTAAGCGAGACGAGGTCTGATGCAGACGCTGCTGTCTCAACACTGAAGGCAAACGCTTCGACAAATTTCAAGTTGGCCCTTCAAAAGGACCCGTCGTGTTCGATGGCTTGGAATGGCTTGGCACTGGTGTGTGACAATTTGCTGGTAAAGCAGTTTGCCTGGGCACGAGCAGTTCAAACTGGAACGAGCAGTGACGCTACGTGGGCCAATCTGGGCATGTTCTATCTGACGCAGGCTGATACAGTACCAGCGACGGCCTCTTTGGCACAGAAGTCATTTCTACAGCTGCAAAGCATGAATCCAAGCAACCCGAGCATGTGGAATGGCTATGGAATGCTGGCTCGTCGCCAAGCAAACTCGATAGTTCAGCAAAGAAAAGCGATTGAAGCGTTCGACTGCGCTTTACAGACAGGGTTGGATCTGGATGCTTTACTGGGTTTGAGCATGGCATTACTTGATTTTGGTACGAGCGTCGGTGAATCGATCATTAACTCCTCAGAGCACAGCAATGAGCAGGCGATGTTCTATCTCAAAAAGTACCTGGAACGGGACCCTTTCAACGGCCGTGTGTGGCATGCACTTGGCGTTGCTCAGCATCGGCTTGGACTCTATACCGAGGCTCTGGCATCGTATGCCCGAGCGGGTTCCTCGTCGCAGCCACCTGAGGGCCTTGAATGGAACACTCTGGTGACAAAACTCGGTGAGTTGTCCACAAAGTCTCAAGACGCTAAGGCGAATGAGGCAGCACTTTTGGGAAAGCTTGCCGCCCAGATTGACCCGTCGACAAGTAAATTCGCAGCAGTCAAAACCATTGTGAAAGCGCAAATTTTGTATCGCGAGTCGAAGGGAAACGAGGCGCTGGATCTACTTCAGACTTTGCTGATGCAAGACGATTCCCAGTCTACTCAAACCGAAGTCGTTGCTCTCGTTGGTCTTTCGATGGCAAGCTTGTTAATGGACGAATTCAATTCGAAGGCAACCAGTGTTGCTGCTATGTGTAAGGAGCACCTGTTGGCTGCAATTGATCAAGCGGGGTCAACTTTCACTACTCGCGATTATCTGGATCTGCGGGTGGTCGAGCTTCATGAACGCTGGATTGGCGATGATTGTGCTCATTTGACACGCTTACAAGCGTTGTCGCAAGCTACTGATGGCGCCAACTCCAGTACGTTATGGATGCGGCTAGCCCTCGCAACCATCGATTCGCAAAATCTCCAGGTGTCGAGTTGCCTCGCGGAGTACATGCGTTCGGCTGCCAGTGCGATATCATCGCCTGGAAATGACACAGCAGATCGCAATCTCCTCGATGTACTGCTGGGGTTATTCAAGGCTGATTCGACCGGAGCAAAGGGGCTGTGCTTGAATGCGCAAAAGTTGATTCGTGCTCAACCTTGGAATCCAATGGCTTACGTTCTGACTGGAGCTAGCGTTCTCAAGCGGATGAATTTTGAAGCGAAACAAGAGACACAGGACGAGGCTCTTCGTCAACTAATTCGCTTGCTGCACACCGGATTGGCACTAGCTGTTGCTGCCGAAAAGGAGTATGACGCAACTCAGTTGGAATTACTAAGAAGCTACTGCTACCTTAAACTGGGCGAGCTGGATCAGGCAATTGTCATCTCTGGCCAGGCATTGGGCCGAGTGGAAGCAGGCAAGAAAAATGGCACCCTGACGGCCTCAGTGGACATCGATCTGTTAGAAGCTCGATTGCTTATGATGTCTAGCCCAACAAAGGCCGTCGAAAAGTATCTGGGTATCGTTTCTGCTGTATCGGATGCTGCTGTGCCTTCGAGTCGACTTGTTCCGATTCTAATTGAGCTTGGTGGACTTTATGAGGAACTTCAGCTCTTGGATGCTGCTATCACCGTGTGGAAGCTTGTTGCTTCGCTAACTGCAGTTAAGTCCGTTGGATCCACAGAAGGCGATGACGATATGAGCAGTACTACCACCGCCTTGAGTACTTCCAGTGATGCTGCTGCCTGCTTCTTGGCAAACTTGCGGCTGGCACTCATCCATGGCAAGAAGAACAACGTGAAGCCTGCCCGAAAGCACATCAAGGTTGCTGTTACACTAGCCGAAGCGACGTCGGACTCGAACTCATCAACGGTTGCAGCATTCGTCGAGAACGTCCTGGTGAACTAACCTCCGTTTTCTATGGCTTAAAGGGTTTACATCGATAACGGTAACTTGGATATTGTTGCGATGTATTGTGTTCGTTACGTCTACACGGTGGCATCATGCGGGCCAAGAGCCTGCAACAAAAAGTACTCGTCGTCTGGGAGAATGAGCAGAGTGTAGTTGTTGCTGCCATTACCCAAGTATCCATGTTCTCGCGCCTGCGACTCCCGCGTCCCGTTCCTGCTTTTGCTCGCCTTGGGCTGCACCCACGAGACGAAGACGTCCGGGAAGCCCCAGACCGTCACTGCGCCCCAAGGTACCTCCCCACTCTTAACAGCGCGTTGCACTTTGCTCACAATCGTCGAGCAAAAGGGAGAAGCAATTAATCCTCGCCAACGCACCGTTGTGATCTCGCTGTTCGGTTCACTCTCGAACGAGTCGGGGATCCCTGTGAACGTCGACACATACTCTTCCTGCTTATGTCTCTGCAGCAAGTCGACTAGGCCACAAGCCACAGCTCCCAGCCATTCGTACGCTTCTAGCAGCGACGTCCTCAGTGTATCTCCTTCCTCGCCTCCATGCTCTTCGTTCGCGGCTAGCTGCTTGTAAAACGCGTCGAACTTTGGCAGAAACACGTCGGTGAACGTCGTCATGTTGGCATTCAGCTCAACACGCGAACGCGGAATCTGGTCGTCATCTCCAAACAGGATCGTGCGTGCCGATCCGCGCTGATTGTACGCGCACAGCAGCATCTCTAAGTCTTCTAGCTTGGCACTCAAGCATTGTCTCACTCGATCTCTGAAGGCGTTTCCTCCTCCTGCAGTGAATGTGGGCGACGTCAGGTCCAGTGTGATCACGTATTTTTGAGCACGCTTCGAGTGTGCCGACCTGCTCGTTGTAGGCACCGCCTTGCCAAATTTCTCTCCGACAATCCCCAACTGTTGGTACGTGTCTGCATCCACCAGTAATAGCAACTGACCCGAAGGCAGCAGCATCGCCGACTGCGAGGCGTCCACAGCAGCATTCTTGGCCACCATGAAGACTGTGCCGCCATCTGTCAGATACTCCCGGATGAATGTAGGCGACAGGAACATGTCTAAAGATGCCTTGATCTCGTAGTAAAAGCCTGTTTCCCATTGGAGTGACTGCGCTGTAGCCTTCCCAGCTTTCGACGGAAGATAAACCTCTAGCTGCTGGTTGAAAGCGTGTCCGTCGATGATGCTTTCATGGCGAGATGCTGCGTGGGAGAAGCGCGAGTGCCACACTAGAAGACGAGACGAAGGGTGCGCCGTATCTGGACTGCCCTGCAGTAGCGCGCCGGCGCCTTGCCGCCGCGCGCGACGCAGCGCAGCATTGCGGCGAGGAGCTTTGCCTCCACTCACCATAATTTTAGCTGTGCTGTTACCGAACAGAATTTTCGAACTTTATCGAGTAATGGTACAGTGCACCATTCGTACGTCATTTCAGAGGATTGAGGCAAGTTGTAGCAAGTTCCGCGGCTTGGGGAGTCCAGCAAACCCCGTAGCATCATGCATCATGTCCGGCTGAAAGCTGTGGTCGTGGCCATCCGCTGTAGTTGATCGCATTGAGGTGCGGCGAAAGGCCAGGCGGCAAATGACGAAGAAGGAGATGGAGAGCAACGGAGCCCGTGAATCTGGGGAACCTAGAAGAGGCCTAGTGGCTGGCGATGACCTCCGACTTGAGCATCTGGACGGTGAACGTTCCAGCAGCGGACCGGTGGCAACCGATAACGGCTCTCGGGACACTAGGCATCAATATGGTACCTGGCAAACTCAATGTCGTTTGACTCGTGCAAGACGAAAACATCAGGATTGACTAGAGATTTGAAGTTTTCAGACCCGATACCCCGTTGAAGCCAGCATGGCTACGTTGGCCACATTGAAGACACTTGTGCCAACGGCCAAAAACAGAAGCCCACGGTAGTCAGCGGCCACAACCACTCTGGTAATCGCGTCCAGAAGCGGCAGTCCTGTCCGGCCACTTGCAAGTGTCCGACGGTTTTCTCATTCCTCGCCAGCTTCTCGCTCTCGGGTGGTCGATTTCGCACTCATTTCGCGTTGGGCCACAAGTCCGGAGAGATCCCTCCCACTCTCTTCCGGAGCCTGCGCGTGGATTGTCCCATTTCCTGCTCTGTACACATGCAGCCGTGGTCGGGCGGTCGTCCGGGGCGCGAACGCTCATCCAGCGTAGTGCTGCTGGGCAAGCTGTCGGCTATCGTGCGGCGCGGCAGCTTGTTCCAGGTGGACCCGGAGGACATACGGGGTAGCATCAGCATCAGCAGCAGCAATAGCAATAGCAACAGTAACAGCCGTAGCAATAGCCGCAGCAGCGTCAGCAGCAACAGCAGCAGCAACCTGGACAAGGAGAATGACGACGACAAACCGCGGCCGGCCAAAGCTCGGCATCCACGGCGCAGTAGCGTCGGCTCGACGCCTACGATGCAGTCCAATATGACCATGTGGGACCCTAGTGAGAGCCCCAACGGTCGAGGCGCAAACCAACGGCTCCAGTTTTATCCGGCGCGGCCTCTGGTGGCAGCGGCCTTGGCAAAGCCATTGAGTCATGCGGAGCTGATGCGGAGGGCGACGCTGGAGGCGCAGATGGGGGAGTTCGGCGAAATGCACGCGAGCTTTGCACCGCCCACGAGGTTACCGGACGTCCTGGAAGAGAAACCAGAGGCGGAATGGATTGAGGAGGAGATGGACAACAACGAGCAGGAGAACCTCGAGGAGGAAGAACGTCGTGCCGCATATGGTAGTGAGGAAGACGTTCCAGACGATGATAAAAGCGTGGAAGACAATGGAGACTTGCTGGATTTCGACCATGTGAACATTTCCACGAGTGTGCGCACACTGGTGAGCCGGATCAAGAGTGAAAGCCTGATGGGCGAGGCGGACATTACCGTGTTGAACGCAGTCGATGCATCTAACCAGGACGACGACGAGGACGAAGAATCTGACGAAGAAGGTGTTGACGACGTTGACGATGTGGGGGAGCTGGATCTGGACAACGACGACACTTTCATCGACCAGGAAAGATCCAGCAGCGAGGCAGAAGAGGCCTTATTTCAGGTGCAAGAGCTGAGCCCCGCTGAGCACAGGTTACTGCAGCGGCATCGAACTCGTCTGCTGAGCTGTGCTCATGAACAAGCAGCATTGTCCGCGCAGGACCAACTCACCTCGAGTGTAAGACGATTGGTGATTGAGCTGCAGGACGACTCGGAGCAGATGAACAAACCGATGTCTCAATCCCACGGGATCCGCCTCAAGTCCAAGGCACCTCCTACTCGAAGGAGAGCTGGGTCTTGTCCGAGTGCGTACGACCTTGGCATCCCGTCTCCAATGGATGAGCCTTCAATGCCTACTCCACCACCAATAAGCCCCACACTTCTCCCACAGGAGATGCATCCGGCCAAGAAACACAAGAAGAGTGCGTTCTCGAGGATCGGCCCACGTGTCCTGGAGACGCTTCATTTGCGCAAGAAGCGTAAGACCTACCTGTTCACAGACGAAGAGCTGGAGACGATCGAAGGAGCTCGATGGAAGATTGTGGAGTTGGCTTTCCGCTTCGGCGGCAAGCACCGGTCATATCTGGTACAGGCGATCAACATGTTCTTCCCTTTGCTCAAATACGGCCGCCGTGGAGGAGCTCATGCAACTCGGCTACACTGCAACTGCTGCGGGACGTTGCAGTGGCAGCACAAGCGAGGTGGTCTCAGTGAGGCGGTGGATTTGGCGGAAGTGCTTCAGGTGCTGGACGGACGACAGACTGGAGTGTTTCGCAAGTACACGTCTACAAGTGTGCTCGAGGCATGCTCGTTCTCGGTTGTGTTCCGAGGGCGCACGTTAGATCTGGAGACCCAGAGCTCAAGCCATCGCGACTGGCTGGTCAGTGCCCTTCGAACACTGGTCGCCTACGCACGTCGTCAGCGCCGCATCGAGCATCAAGCCATCGCTGAACGAACAATTCTGCCCTTAGAAGACGATCTGTTGCCACGTCCGTCGTCTTCCACCGCCCGATCCGCAAGAATACCGTCTCCATTAGCAAGCCAGCCGAATCGACGGCTTGGCGATTCCCCCATGATGGCGGCCATGCCTCCCAACTATAAAATCCGGACCGTGTACTAGTTCAACGATGCAAGAAAGACGCTTTCTGTTAGACAATGTGTAAGATAAAATATATAAGGCAACAACAGTGAATCCAGGAACGCAGTACCATGAATTCTAAACCTACACAACAGCAGATTTTCACTCAAATTGCAGCGTTACGAAATCCGGCGGTCTCCACAGCATTCTTCACTTCGTTCAACTGCACAACAGCATCAACACGGGTGGGGATCGGGTCTCGCGACAAACGCAGATATCTCTTGAGAATTCCGATCGAAGCGAGAACTTCTTCTGGTCGCGGACAGAGCTCGTCCGCCACGTCCTCAAACGTCTCGTAAGCGCCTGCCGCGTGACTTTCGTCGTCAAGCCGTTTTGTTGACAAGTATCCGTGCTTTTGGAGCACACTGCGGATGATTTGGACCTCATCAATCCCTGGGTCGGTCACGGAGGCGTTGCCTTCGAGCTCTACAAATGCCTGAGCATTGGTGGGGTCGGTTACCCCAATCCACCGCAGGAAGTCAGGAGCGACCTGGACGATACTTGTTAGTTGCTGTTGCAGTTCTCGATACAGTAGCCTTGGAGACAATAAACCCCCATTGACTCCCAACGATGAGCTTGTTGTTTCGTTTGAGCCATTGACCCCGACATCAGAATTTGCGCCACTACTATCGTCCCCGCTTGTCGCTGCGCCGTTGCCTAAAATGACGCGCAAGTTGAGAGATGCAATAGACTGCGTGGGTAACAATCCACTCTGTACCCAACAAGTCTGGATGAGGTGCTTGTCAAGGCTGTGAAGAGCCACGTAAAACCAGTGGAAAACGTTGCGCGTGTGCAGATGTCGTTGTGGGTGGAAGCCACGAGGGTCTTGATTCATCACGCTCTGCCGGTAATTGTTGAACAGCGTCTCGAGCATCTCGCTCCGGAAGCGCGCCTTGAAAGCTTGGATAATACCAAGGTGGCATGGGTGGAATCGTGGGGCCTTGAAGTTCGGCGGCAGGAAAAAAATCTGGATATGGTCGTACACGAAAAACGTCCGCTGATCTCCCTGTGAATCCAAGATCATAGCAGCTTTAACGTGAGGCACAGCCGAGTCCAAAACCACTCGGAACGTGCGCTTGCGTTCCTTCGCAACTGCGTTCAGTGATTTCAGCATGCTCACAGTCGTCTGTGCCACCTGCCAGCCCGTTTTCGAGTATCCGTACTGAATATTGTACATCTCCTTGGTGTCAATTTTCTCCAGAAGCAGTGGGTTCCTGTCCGTGCCAATGACTTGCAAGTCGTGCTTCTCTCCAGCCGCGCTTACGAACAGCGAGACCGTATACCTGTTGTTCCCAGTTCCATTGACTGCATCGGGAACTGCCGGCTTATACGTGACTGCGAACTCCCCTCCCGTCCAAATATCCTCCAGCTCCACATTAGTGAAGGCATAATGGAGTTCTCTCAGCCTCGTCTGGACGTCCACACTCTTGATCACACTCTGGTCTCCTCCGCCGGGGATCTGTTTACTGCTGAACGAGCCGAATCTGGTTCTGTATCCATCCAACCAGCCATTGGAGCCTGTAAACTTCTGCAACGCCTGCTTCACCTTATCCGGCAACGCTGCATAGGGCTCCTGCACGATTTTACAGGCCAGCTCCATGGCTTTATGCTGCAAGACCGTGCCAGTGAGCTTGGTATCGGGACTGGAGACTTTCACCTCCATCCGCCACTTGTGCAGACACTCGTCCAACACCCGCAGATCGTACGTGCACCGCGTGGTCTTCCTCTTCTTCTTCGTAGCATCGGCCGAGTCGGTTTCCGTGCGTATGAGGTCCTCCTGTCTGCAGATGTTGGTGATGGTGGTGCGCCCCACGCGGAACTTCTCGGCCAGCTCTCGGTGTGTGAACTTCTTGCTGGCTGCCAGGTCCACCACTTCGCGCTTCTGTCCGAGCGTCAGCCGCATGCGACGCCCAAGTGGCAGGCCGGATGTGCCAGAAGCCGTTGTGCGTGCAAGACCATCACTCTGCTGTACTGCAGCAGATTCCGGGGCGAAATTGCGGCCGGCATCCGGCATGATAGCGCCCAAGTCTTCCGCCATGATGAACACACAAAAGGGAGGGGTCGGTATTTTCTTTTGTGACTTGGTTTGTGTAAAGAGGGAATTCTCAATTTTTGATTTTAGCCAATGAAAATCCTTCCCTCAGTACGAACTTAAATGAATTCATAATGACTTCAAGTGAAAGGAATTTTAAACTTGAGTTCAGTAAATCTGAATTGACAAATAAAGTGATAACCAATCAGCGATCGCCCACGTTTTCGTAATCTCAGTTATAATGTCAATTGCAGGCCAACCAGCATGAGTGGCAAGCCCAGTGCGTCCGTGCAGGCGGCGTTCGGCCTCTTCGACGACGACAGCAGCGACGACGAGACGCTGGTGACACCACATGAGGTTGTACAGATCGCTCCTACTGCTGCTACGGACTTACCTGCTGCAGAAGAGGAGAAAGACGCGAGTGCTGTGATCCGAAGTCTGTACGAGCCTTGGGATGACGTTAAACCGCTGGCGGTGGGGCCCATCGACCTGGTGACGAGCTTCAATGGCGTTGGAGGATCCCGTGGGTACGTAGCGACGAGAGACCTGAAGCCAGGCACTCAAGTCCTGGTGGAACAGGTATATGTGCCTTGGCCAAGTGACGTGGAGACATCGGACCCGGAATTCTTCCTAGCGACGATGGAGTCGGTACTGTCTCGACCCGACTACGCCGACATAATGGACCACCTTGGACACTTGTTCCCTGAAAAGCTCAGCGAGCTGCCTGATGAGTTGCTGGCTGCAGGCAGGGAGAAGTACGGCCCCCAAGTGGACGAACTGTGCAAGAACTTCAGTGAGCTGGTGCTGTCGCACGATCAGGTGCTGCAGAATGTGTTCGCCATGCAGTGCAACGCTTTCGACAGCGGTGTGTTCCTGTACAACGCGATGTTCAACCACGAATGCAATCCAAACTGCGTCAAGTTTACGCCGGAGGATGCTGGGCCGGAAGGCGGCGTGTCGGAGGTGCGAGTGGCACGACCGATTGCCAAGGGGGAGCAGCTTACGATCTCGTATTTGTACCCGCGCGAGCAGAGCCAAGAGAACAGACAGAAGAATCTGTGGGAACAATTTGGCTTTGAGTGCAGCTGTGCGCTCTGCAAGCGCGGTGACAGTGTGCTCCCTCCGCCTCCGAGTGCAACGAATGAGAGCGATGGAACGAAACCAGAAATGCCGGACTTGGAGAAGGTACTGGTTGGAGCGGAAGAGATCATCAAGACGAACCCTGAAAGTGCTGCCGATGCGCTCTCTGTGGCGTTGGAGACGCTGTCTGACGCGCTGGAGATTGTGGCCCACGACCACTTGGTATGTATGCGCATCCACAAGCTGGTAGCGGACTCGTGTGATCTACTGCTGCGTGGGAAAACCGAGCGTGTCTGCGAGTACTCGATCCTGTTCTTGCGCAGCAGTTACGAGCTGCTGGAGCTTCAGCGAATGTACCTGAACCCAGACCACATTGATCTCGCGCGTACGCTGAATGACGTTAGCCAAGGCATCCAGTTGCTGCTTTCGTACGACCCGAAGGTGCTGCTCACGGAATTTCCAGAGTGGAAAGACTTTCGCCAAGCCTCTGTAGTTGAGAACCAGTATCGACAGGAGTATAGACGGCTAAAGCGGATGTACGAATAGAATTGTGGCCCCGGTTGTAATTCGAAAGAGCATACTGCCTTGACCGACTGCTAGAAATGCCTGTCTGTGGTACAAGGAATGTCTTGCTAGTGCATCAACAAGGCGCTTGCTTTGCTGCACTTGAGTCTACAGGTACAATTGTAAAGATTTTTTACCTTGCCGTTGCCAAAGTACCAGGTAGGGTAAGAGGCAGGTCCTTTTACAGATGAAGCTTGCTCAATTCCACGTTCAAACTTCCCAGCTTCCATAGGGCAACACGGCCATCAAGTGCTAAAAGTGAAAGCAGCCAAACAGAATTAGCGCATTCAGCATAACGTCATAAAGTCAGTCAGATTTCATTCTAGCGTACCCGACGTGGAGAATTCCGTGACGCCTCCAGAGGCAGACTTCACGTAGGGCTGGATGCATGTGATGTTACTCTCGTGCTTCCTGCAATGAAAGCAATTTAGTCCCCAAAACGCAACAATACCTGCACATCACAAACCTAACGTACATCCACAGCATATTCTTGTCGTGCTGAGTAGCATCAGAAGACTGTCCACGCGTCACCTTGCTTTCAAAAAGACTACGAGCTGTCATTCATCAGGAGCACGAATAATGATCAGTTAATACCCAACTCTCAAACACCCCGTGCATCAAGATCGTACCAGCATTGAAGCCACCAGCGTTCTTCTTCACAGCGCTCTCAGTCGGTTTCTTGTCAACAAACTCAGAGAAAGACCTAAGCGAATAAACTCAGTTAATCTACTTCCAGAATACGAGCATTCACAATCAAAACATTCTTACCAGAAGTTGTTGCCATCCTGGGAGAACAGCAGAGGGTTAAAATCATAACCCACACCGACAATCGCAGAATTCGACAGGAACATAATGCGCATCAGAGGCAGGTGCGGGAATCGGATCGACTGCATCACAATAGCTTCTCAGTACAACAAACTCAAGTCTACAACGTTCCACAAAATCTCGACATTACCTGAATGGTAGGGAATTCGCCAGGAGCACCAAAGTGAACAATGTGAATGGACGATCCCTGGCCGGCAAACGCCAAACGGTCGCCCTTGGGAGACCACGCGACAGCGTTCACCCAAGCATTGGCATTGTCGAATTCCGCAAGAGGTTCACCAAACGGAGGCAACGCTTGAAACGGCCCAGCATCCGACGATCCATCGACGTCGTTGATGTGCGCCGAGAAAACGCGGCACTTGAGGTCCGTGCTTCCGGTTACCAGCAACTGGCTGTTCGGGTGCCAGTCCAAGTCCGTGACCCTGTAAGAAATACACTAATCAGCTCGAATTTCTCTTCAAACACGCCAAGTTGAAGCTACGTACGTGGACTTGTGCTTCTTGATGATCTTGCTGACCCACCAGTTCTCCGCCGCCTGGTAGTAGCACACAGACACGCATTTGGCTCCACTGCTCACCGCGAATTTCTTGCCTGCACACAATTATCACTTGAAATTAGGAATTAATTCACTTCAAATTGCAATGTTGCCATTCTTACCATCAGGACTCCATTTCACGTTCGTAGCGGCTCGCGTGATACGAAGTACCACAAGTAGCGGCTTCCACTGACGGTAGGCAGCCTCATACTTCCACACAAATGCACTGCGGTCGTGCGAACAGGACACGAGCTGGTCGTGCACGGGAGACCAGTCCAAGCCGCTCACGAGCATGTCGTGCTCCGTGAGAACCGCCTCCTTCCGCCATTGCTTCGGATCCGCAGCGTGGCAGCCCGAGTAGATCCAGATCTCGTTGGAGTTGGGGCAGATGGCCAGCTTCGAGCGGTCCTTGTTCCACGCGTGGCACGAGATGCCGTCCGCCAGTTGGAAGAGATTCGCGTCGCCCCCCGCTACCATGATGCCGCAGTCTTTTTGTCTTGCTGTTTGTATCAAGTCTGACTCCCTTTGATCTGCCCACAAGGAGGATTATGGTGCAGTTCTTCTATAGCGAGAAATGTCTCCAGATCTCTGTACAAGGACTGCTTCAACCTTAGTGTGACGCACACCATAGCAATGTGCACCACCTCAACGAACATTTAGAATTTGAATCGCCCCAGCGCGCGAGGAAATCCGACTACCCTCGACGTGCCCGAGGGGCTTGTCGACTTGAGGGCCGTATGGAGTCCCCAGACAGCTCCTTGGCCCATACCGGAGGTCCGTACCCGGAGGAGATTTTACTGGAGGCGTTTAACTTGGAAGTACGTGGTGAATGTGGCTACAACGCGAGTTATATAGATTCTAACGAACTGCTGCGGCGCGCGTCATGTGTATATAGTGGGAGTCTATCGAACTACGGCGCCAGAGACTGCAGAAAACATGGCAGCAGTTCCTCCTAATCGAAAAGATGGAGCAGGAGGAACTGCAGTACAAGCAGCAGATGCGCAGACTCAAGCGCCAGGAGCAGCAGAAGCAGGAGCGAGAGAAGGAAGAGGCTTTGCGTCGTCAACAAGAGGAAAAGGAGGCTCAATACAGGGAACAAGAAAGGAATTCAGCGCTGTACAAGCAACAGGAAACAAAGAGGAAGAAAAAGCTGAAGCAAGTGGCCGATGCCACCAAAACAGGTGAAGAGTCTGTGTCTAACCGGAAGGAGGTACAACAAGTGAAGCCAACGGTGGTGAAGGCCAAGAAGCAGATTAAAAAGAACCAGAAGACGAAAGCTGCGGTTCCAAAGCGTATTACGCCTATAATTTTGCCGTCAGCGCAGCCTGAAGTCGACTCAGTTTCCGAGGAGAATCAGGATGACCTTGGTGGATATGACAGTCCACCTCCTGAACTACCGGATGACGGGTTGCTGATGTTATCGCTGGATAAGGACAGTGATTCGGATGTTGATGACGAGCCGTCTATGGTGAGTTTGATTTTGCCGGTCACTGAAGACTCTCCAAAACGTCAGCCGTCACCGTTGAAGAAGAAAAAGTTGACGCCGCGGAAGCGGTTCGCGAAGAAAAAAGGACCATCAATTGATTTCAATTTTACGAATGCGGAAGCGAGGCGGCAGGCTAAGGCGGAGGCAGAGGCTGCTGAGCAGGAGGAGAGCGATGGTGCAGGCTCTGAACCTGAGCCAGAGCCGTCTACGGTTACCCCCCAGAAGCGCCTAAAACGGCGAAAAGATCTGAAGGCGAGCCGTGCTGCTCCCTTAGGAGGGAAAAGTTTGATAACAACTATGGCGAACATTGCAATCCCAGTCAAAACGAAGAAGGGGGCTGGGAACTCAATAGCCGACAAATCAACAGGCAGTACTGCTGTGGAGAAAAAGAATCCGCGAACTAAAGGCAAGCCCCAGATAAAAAATGGGAAGACGTCAGCTGAAGCCGAGGAGAATTCGATTGCCGCGCCAACAAGGAAGAAAGGTAGTAGCAGAAGTGAGCCAATGTCGATCAAGCAACGATTAGCGAATGCTGAACTACTTGCGCGGATTAACAAGATGCAAGACATCGGCACCCCAAAAGTGCTGGGCAAGAAGTCAAAAAAGACTCAAGAGGCAGATATATTGGCAGCGAAGCGGGCGGAATTCAGGAAGGGCGTAGCGACCGATGCAGCAGAGCCAAACGTATCGCAACGCGACCAAATGATGGAGGACGGAGATTTAAATATCAGCTTAAACAGCAGCGGATTAATCAGCGACGATGAGTCTCCGGGGAATTTACGTGCTCCAACGCGAAAGAGGCCAAGAGGGGCGGCAGATACAGATGTGACACCTGCAAAGAAGTTGCAGTTTTTGGAAATTACGAAGCGTTTGGCGAAGTCGCCGATGCCTCGATACTTGCGAACTCCAACTCCTCTGATGTCTCCCATGGTCGGGATCAAGCCGAAGGCGGCATCACCAACACCTCGTCCGACAAGTGTTCGCAGCACAGCTACTACCCGCCGACTAAATTCCGCCCCTGTCCGACCAAAGAAAACGACAACCAGTGCAAACAGATTTGGCGGTGGTGGCAGTACTGCTTCGAACGGTAGTGGTTTCTCGATGTTTGACGCTTTCGTGAACAGTGGAAGTGGTGGAGGCATCCCTAGGTTGAAAGTGAAAAAATCGGGAGACGTATCGCCATCAGTTTAGCTTTTGAATTGATGTCCATAGTGTAATATACTAACCCGTGGCGTGTTTTTGCCATCCGAACAAACTATGAAACGCGCATGTTCATGTGGGCTCTATTGAATTGGGTCACGGTCGCTAAGCTGCAATAACGTCATGTCCTACAAAGGCTACTTAACCTGACTGCGTGGCTGCATTGTGAGGCCAGCAACTTCAGTTGTCAAGCGTCTCAGCATGAAGCTGGTTAATCACATCGACCGAGTCGACGTAGTGGTCAGGCACGTGAAGAGCATTGTCGATGCTGCTCAGCTCCGACTCGAGCGTGATTCCCGTCAGCACCAGCAGCGTACTCAAACCGCCGCCATTGCCGAACTCAATGTCAGTCGAAAGACGGTCTCCCACCTAACAAAAGCACAACAAGTATTAGCCTTTTGATCCCTGCAAATGGTGTAGTAGTAGATCTTGTACCATGCACGTGCGCGAAGGGTCCAGGTTGTACGTGGCAATGATCGTCTGAAGCAGATCCTGTGACGGCTTACCGCACACGGCTTCAGGAGGGCTGCATAGGATCAAATAACACAAAAGTTCTCAGCGCCAGCGCATTCCAAACGATACTGAAGAACAAGAGCTAATACGTACTGGCCAACAGCGCACTCCAGCATGTGAACCAGAGAGCCTCCACCGGGGATAATGGCGCCATCCGTCGGGAACGTCGAGTCACTGAACAATAATGTTTAGTGCCGTCAATGAAAAGATGACCAAATGATATATCCACGCGAACACAAACTCACGGGTTAGTTCCAATGAAGCGGCAGCCGGGGATCTGACGTACACAAGCCGTTGCGTACGCCATCTTGTAGTACGAGAAGTATCTACGCCGAAGGAACAGTTAATGACATCGCTCAAAGATTGCAAGGTTCTCTAATCTCCCTACCTGTCCAGGCCGCAGACGACTGCCTTCGTCTCCATGTCAATATCAGGCACGTGTGGGAGGCCCTTGATGTCGCTGTGCTCCATTCCGCTGACCTGGTAGCCCTCCAGCTCCAGCTCCGTCTGGAGACCAGCCTCGCCCACCATGTACACCTTACCCTCAATCTTGTGCTGCTTCATGTACTGCACCGTTGCCCACGCCGAACTGTAGTGCAATAGAAAACATTAATCACTTCGTTAGCTCAGTAAGCGTAAGCAAGACTACATGTAAAGCAAAAAGCACGTCTTACGTCACGATGTCAGCCTCGACAGCGGTGATGCCCTGAGAAGCTGTAACGCCGCCAAACATCCACCATAAGTTTAAACCGCCCTGTTTAAATCCACGACCTAGTAGTACGTACCAAGCTTCTTCACGTAGGTGGCTCTGCTGTTGGTGGCGTTGTTGGTCTGCACAGCACGAAACGTTAAGCGTCTCCACTACTCTCACCCCTCAACAACTGTATACAATGTACCACAAACACCACGCGCTTGTTGAGCGAGCGCAGGAGGCTGATCATGCTGGCAGCTCCCTCAATAGGGGCAGCTCCACGCCACAACACTGTCGGGTATCAACCAGATTCAGATTTTCATTCGTGTAAAAGTCTCTCCAATTGCACGCACCTCCATCGCAGTCAAAGAGGAAGGCGTCAAGGCCCTGGATCCACTGCTTAAAGGACTCGCGGGTGAGTCGCTGCGTCACTTTCTTCGACGTGGCCATGATGGATGAGGAAGTGCTGAGTCTGCTGGTCGTCGAGGGGGATTGCTAACTGAAAGCGGACATGACTGAGGCATGGAGCGTACTGTAGAATTGGATAACGGCTGAGACCATACAAAAAACAAGGTATCTGCACATGTCACATAAATCTGCACTACTGCAAAATGTCCATTTTAGACCAAGTCTAAGTCACGTATTACTTGGTGGTCTATCAAAATCTGTTTTTCTACTGAGGAACAGTCCAGCTGCCGAACTGACTTAGACGAGCATCAATGCGAGCAACAACGTCAGGGTCGAAGCCTTCGATGCCGCTTTTGTCCAGGATGGCGAGTTCCTTTGTCGTAAGGTACACCACGTTGTCAGGGTGCAGTGGGCGGTCCGTCCGCCAACGCGCCAGGTACAGACGATCGTGCCCACCGTTGCGGGACCCGCCCACGGAACTACGCCCCCTCCAGATCTCCTGATACACGAACTCGATCTCGTCCTTCTCGAGCTCGATCTTGTGGCCCTCGTGGAAGAGCACATGCTCACGCTGCTGCAGCTTCTGGTACAGTTTGTTGCGCTGGTCGCGGGACAGCCGCGCGACCGCCTCCGGGTTGATCTTCTTGCCAGCCAAGTCACACAGCACGTACGCAGCCATGGACTGTCCGAAAAGTGCGGGCATCGTACCCAACACAGGGATCACACGGATACGGAAGTTCTCGACGTTGCCAAACTCCTCCGGGTTCTGCGCTTGCTCGGCATCCAGAGGCAACAGCTTGCACACGCTCTTCTCGCTCGAGAAGATCGTTGTAATCTCCGACGACGATACACCTTTCTTCTTCAAGAAGTACCTGATCTTCGTCGCCAACGGATCACCTAAAACAAGGAACAGTCAGCACTTAATCAAACGCATATACGAACAGCGAGCCACGTACGGACAGCGTCCTTGAGCGACCCGATCTGCAGGCGTGTGGGGTCTGCCTTAGCACCGGCTCCTGTGGCCGTGATAACCTTGAGCTTTTTGCGGGTTACAGCCTCCAGAAGCGCACACTTGGTCTTGACGTCGTCAATACAGTCCAAGACGTACGTCGGGTTGCCCTCCAGCAGTTCATCGGCACTATCAGCCTCGAACATGACAGCCATATCCTCAACCTTGCAGTCTGGCACGATCTCGTGCAGATGACGCCTCATGGCCGCGACCTTGGAGAGCCCTACGTCAGCTCGCGTGGCAACTGCGTGACGGTTAAGCGACGACAGCGTCACGTTGTCAAAGTCCACGAGCCTCAGCTTGCCCACACCCGAGCGCGCCAGCATGTGCGCGGCATGGGAGCCCACACCGCCAAGTCCGACGACCACCACGAACGCGTCCTGTACTTTGGTGAAGCCGTCGGGGCCGAAGAAAGCGGAAATGCGGGACAGTTGTTCTTCCAGCAGCTCCTGAGCTGCAGCGTCCGACCCGCGAGGTGTCGCCACTGCGGTCTTAGGCGCAAGGCTGCGGCGCTTCAATGCGATTTGGTACACGTATTGCGCCGCAAGTGCAGCGGCCACACCGACGCCGAACGCGGCCGCGAGTTGACCGCTGCCCACCGTCTTGACCATCCTTTTTAAATTGTTGGTCACCTGTGATTGGGTTCTCAGATTTAGACTATCCTAAATCTAGACAAACAGATTTACACAGTTGACAGGAAAGCACCATACGGACAATCTCCCGTCTGCAGAGTGAATGTAGCGCACAACGGGTTGGCCACAGCAGTCTCGTTGTACA
>LGSM01000414.1:0-29867 GCA_001314345.1 Phytophthora multivora
AATTGAGGGGTGTAGCTCTTAAGCCGGTGTAGCTCTCTACATGCGAAAACCGGTAACGATCCGCTTCCTCTCACCAGGATGGCTAGCGGGGGAATGAGTGCTAATGTTAGCACCAGCTGCTTCGACGTCTTGAAGCAATCGGGGACCAGGTGACGTGTCTTGAGGGCGCGAATCGCGACTAGGCGAGAGGTAGGAGGCCAGATCGATTGGCGTCGTGAAGCTCCTGGCGTTTAGGGTTGGCAGGAAAGTCCGTGGAGGGAGAGGTGTTTGAAAATTTTCAAATTGAAAACTGGGAAGCGAAAAATCGCTCTTAAGGTAGAATATTGAAAGCTGTCGCCGCAGTTTGAATGGTCGAGGAGGGCCGAGCCCAAATGAACCGCCGTATAAAGACGTTAGTAGAGTTTACTAGGTTGACACTTGGTCGTGTGGTTAGAAGTGGCCCGTTGATTCGGGAGCTGAGTGATGACGTCATGTGAACTTTAAAACCCCGTTACCCAAACCCACCCACCCATCGCTTTCACCAAACCCACCCACTCAGAATTGATGACTTGGGATTTGCCGAACCTTGCCAAGCATGGAGGGACGATTTAGGTTATCTTTAGGGTTAACCCTAGACTGAGATTGCGCATCCGTTCTGAAAAATGTGATTACGTAATTTGGTGTTACGTAGTTTTAACAGTCGAAACTGCTTAAATAGTAAGCCCTAAGCAAATTTGTCAGTTCCTGACTAGCTGTCGCAGACGCACGAGATGCCAATCGACCAACTGAAGACGGTTCTGCGGTTGCAGGCGACAGTGGTGGAGGGCTTCGGCCGCGGCGGCAAGCAGCTGGGCTGCCCCACAGCGAACCTTTCGAGCAAGGACCTCGGCGACCTCCTAGAGCAGCTCCCCACGGGGATCTACTGCGGCTGGGCCACGGTGGATGGTAAGGGCCCGTACAAGGCTGTCGCGAGCATCGGCTGGAATCCTTACTTCAAGAACAAGGTGCGCTAATGGAGGGAAAAGGACTAGAGAGGAAGGAGATTCTGACCGTTGTGTTTTGTTGCCAATTTGCAGGAGAAGACGGTGGAGCCACACCTGCTGCACAAGTTCGAGAAGGACTTCTACGGCGCGCAGCTTAAGTTCCTTATCGCGGGCTACATTCGCCCGGAAATGAATTTCACGTCGTTGGAGTCGCTGATCAAGGCCATCCAGGACGACATTGTCCAGTCTGAGAAGTGGCTAGACACGGCCGAGGGCAAGTCTTGGTCGCAGGACGCGCTGTTTCAGTAGGTTAGGAACGAAAAGCCTGGTTGATAGATATGTACTTCGAAGTAGTTTTTTCGTCTGCGAGGAAATATGACCGATGTGGACGTTGAAAATGGAGCACATTCTTCTATGCTTTACTCTTTACCCATGACAATACAGATAACACCGAGGACCATCAACAGGATGCTTGGGATTTTCTTGCGCAGATTCCGCTCTCGGAAAAGGAAGCGCCCCATTAGCACGCTCCATATGCACCCTGACCGTTTGATGGCGATCACATACGAGACCTCGAGATGCTGCGTCGCCACGAGGTTGATGTAGTACGCCACGACGCTCGTGACGCCCGCGAGGATGACGAACTTCCACGGGATCTTCATTTCGTGTCCGATCGGCAGGTAGATTTCCTCTCCCCCGACACGCATCTTTTGCAGGATGTAGCTGCCTCCAGCCACGATGACCTGGATCGTAGCGCCGTACACCAGCGGCGACGAGTTCTGCACCCCAATCTTGTCGAAGGCGTTGGAGATGCTCCACAAGAAGGCCACTAGGATCATGTACATCGACCCTTTGCTGGCGTTGGACGAGTCCATGAGTAAGTCTTTGCTCGCATGGTCTTCCTTGGCGCCTTGCAGCCAGAAGCCTCCCAACATGGCAATCGAGATACCCAACACACCGGAAACAGTGGGGACTTCGCCCAGCACGAGAAACGCGACGACGACCAGGAATGCCGGCGTAAACGACAGGAACGGGACTGTTGCCGAGAGCGTGGAGATCTGGATGGCTCGGTTGTACAGGTAGCTAGTGATAATATTGATGGAGCCACTGATGCAGACCGACGTCCAGAAGAGATGGTTGAGTGGTGGCAGACGTCCACCCGTGTCCGCGATGGCCCAGAGCACGAAGAGCGGCGCCTGGACGAGGCCGCGTACCGCCACGACCATGAACGGGTCCATGAACTTGGTCAAGTACTTGCGCAACGGGTCGCAGAGCGCATTGACCACCGAGTTGATCACAGCGATAGAAACGCCGTACGACATGAGCATTGCGGCGGTGAGGAAGCAGGGGGTGTGATGGACTGCAGACGGAGGGTACGCGCTGGAGGCGGCAGCTCCTGGCCGGCGTTTGGGGCTCGCGTAGAGGAGGCAACTGGTCCGATGGAAGTGCGTCTGATGCAGACGTACACGGTCAGAGAGTCAGCTGTCAGATGAGCTGCGGATTGGTTGAAAAGAATGACGGGGGTGCGTTTTTGGCGTGACAGGCTCCACATAGTGAAAACGAGACAAAATGATGGGCCACATCTGTCAGATGGATACAGAGCGGGTCCACCGGCGATCTTTAACGGACACTTTTGACAATGGAGCGGATAGACCGCAGCGAAGTGAAGCGACGGCTTCTCGACGTCTGCAGGGAGCTAGTGGCACTTGTGCGCGGCAGCTACGGCCCACTGGGTCGCGCGCAGCTCCTGCAGGCGAATGCGCAGTGCCCTGACGCCCTCACGGCTACGTCCGTCGCAGAACGGTACTTCGCGAACCTCAAGTAAGTAAAACGGCGCGAATATTTTGATCTGGGTGCTGCCATGAAGAAAGTTGTCGTGTGTGGCTGGCGTTAGTGCTGGTGCGGTGGGTGGACACCCAGCAGAAGGTCTATTGGGGTTAGTGTGGCAAAACGAAGCTGACGAGAGGAATTGGCTTGTGAGTGTGCAGTATTGGAGACTGTCCGATCGCCAATGCGTACTATCATATTTTAAAGAGCAAGGTACGATACAGCTTGGTCACCGCGGTTGTCTGTACCGGATGCTTACTAGATTTGCACGAAACGTGTGCCTTTGTTGCATGGTTCTGGTGGTACAGATCCGGAACCATTCCGACTCCGGGCTCTTTCTGGCAGGGCTAAGCGCGAGGTGAGATGGCTGGTAAATATGAATTGCAGTGGTGTTCTCACTTACTATCTTGACAGTCTGCAGATCGAAATTCAAGAAGGCAGCCTTGCTCAGATTCCTCGCCGTGTGGTTAGTAAAGGTGGGTTATTTTGCTGGGAAAAGAGTTGCAAGTGATGCTGCTAACGACCTGTAAATTCAGGACTGCAATTGGTGCTGGACTGGTGCCTGCAGTACCTCGAAGATCCTAGATGTCCTGTGCGTGCGGCGGTGAACTGGAGCTCTCCCACCTCGATTTCCGCCGTGATTCGCGGTATCGTTTCGTCCAAACCTACAACGGGGCTGGACGAAGGCGTCATGGACTCGGTGGTTATTCCTCTTATTATTCAGGCATTTGTGAGCGTGTTTGGTTATGTGGTTCAATACCCGAGCGAGTCTGTTCCGGTACAGCTTTTGTTTACTCCTGGGCAGAAGTCGATCACGAAATCGGAAGTCTGGAAACAAACGGTTCTTCTTGATCTACCGTGGCCGAGTCGCAGCAAACGTCAAGGTGCCAAGAAGAACCCTCCACTCTGCAATGTACGTATTGCCTTGTTCAACATCACAATCGAGCCACTTGCTGAATTCGATGAAGAAGACGCGAATAGCACTATGAACATTAATCACTCGGGTTCGTTAGCCGCTTTCCGGCTGAAAGCGCTTCGACAAGTCGGCGACCGCCTACAGCAACTTGGAGCCACGGCAGTTCTCTCGCAGAAGATCATTCCCAAGTACCTGCAGACATATCTGGCCGCCAAAGGGGTCTTCACTCTCGATCGACTATCCGCCACGTATATCCGTAAGTTCTTCGTCGTGTGAGCTTCTTTGGCTAGGTATTCACGTTCATTGTGTCAGAGGCCGTGCAAATGCTGAGTGGAGCCACTGTCCTTAGTGACTGGAGGATTGATGATAGTATCTTTTGTAGCTCGCTCGGTTTCCTATCCCTTATCACGACGCAGACTCTAGGCAGCAAGCAATTCATCCGACTGCACCGAGATGATCCTGCAAGCCACACTTCACCAAGTCCAGCGACTGGATACGCACCTCCAGTTACGACGATCGCGATTGCAGCTCCAGACCAGTTCGCTTATGATGAGCTTAGCCACGTGATCACAACTTCACTCAAAGTGCTAGCAGCCTTAATCGATGGTCCGCACGTTGTAGCTGGTGCTGGGTGCCTGGAGATCCACCTCGCCGCTTTGGTACGCGGTCGAACGAACCAGCTCCGAATGCCCAGTGGAACAGCGACCAAAGGAAGAAAATTCGACACTCAAACCGCACGAACGCTGCGGCAGTTGAACCAGACAATCACCACGTTTGCTGACTGTATGGAGAGAATGGCTGGGAACTTGTGTGGGGTGCACGCTACCGCAACTGACCGCGCAGAGATGGTCGAGCAGGTCTGCCATGCAAACAGAGAATCGCTATTAGCGACGACTGCGCTCTCGTGCGGCGAGGGGTTGTCCCCGCCCCCACACAACGAGTATGAACTCTTTGGCTGGGATCCAAGGAAGCGCTCCGTCGTGTCCGTCCTATCATACGCTTGGCAGGAAGAAGGGCCTCGGGGTGTCGAAGAGAAAACTATCGACGCTCAAATTCTCGATGTGTTGCAGTCCAAGAAAGACGCGTTGGTGCTTGCAATCGAGAGTATATCCTCACTAGCTCGTATTTCTTCCGTCGTCAGAGCTCCCTAACAGGACGCAAGTCAGGTTGAATCATCACGTTATTCTATCTATTCAGCAATTGTCGTTAGTAGAACTGCTGCTCAGCATCATATCCAGATAAATCTCCGCTTGCGAGGAACGGCACAAGCAGCGCGTCACGCTTCTCACCCTCCTCAAGTCCGTACCGCGGCAACAGATACGACGTCATCACGGGGTTGTAGTTCTCCGGCAGTCGGAAGCCCTGGCACACCACGAACGCCTCGTTACTCTGCGCACGGCTACTCATGGGTTTCGAGCACGACACGCTCTCGAAGAAGACGCTTAGTTGTGTGGCCAGCAAGTCGTACTGCTCACAGCGGAAGATCTTAGCCACGAACGCGCCGCCCTCTTCCAGCACGTGGGTGGTGATGTTGAGAGCGGCTGCCAACAGCTCGGCCTGCACGAACTCGTCAATGTCGTGCACGCCTGTGACGTCGGGAGCGCCGTCGCTCACTACCACTTGCGCCTTGGCGCCGTGGAAATGGCCGATGATCTGCTCGGCTGTGCGTTTCGACGTGATATCACCCTGCAGCAGCTGCACACCCGCGATCGGCGCCATCTCCTGCAGATCTACCGACACAATGCGCACGTCGCCGCTATCTGCACTTTGCACGTTACTGGCGTCGTATAATTTACGGCTCAGCACTTGGCTCCAGCTGCCGGGCGCCGCGCACAGGTCCACGGCGCGCTGCACATTGCGCAGGAAGTCGAACTGCTCGTCCAGCTGAAGCAGCTTGAACGCCGAGCGTGCGCGGAAACCCACCTCCTTGGCCTTGCGGTAGTAAATATCCTGGTTGAGTGCACGCAGCGTTAGCACGTGGGTGGATATGCAAAAGCAAGAGAAGAGCACGCACTCGGTTTGCCTCCGTCGACTTGGTCATCGTAGCTCTTGGCTGAAAATTGGTCTGAAAAAGTCTATTTTGTTGCTCTTGTAGAGAGGGGTCTGTCTACATCGCTCTCTCTCTCTCTCTCTATAAGAACAAAAATCAAGACGACGCACAGACAGAACCCCCACCGAGACTGCCATGCGCGCGCAGGGTTCGTCCGCCGGCATCGGCTTCGGGATGACGATGTCGGGAAGTGGAGGCTCCCCCACTGTGCCCGACGCGCAGTTCGAGGCCGCCCCTGACTGCCACGTGTGCGACAAGAAGTTCCACGCCTTCCGACGCAAGCATCGCTGCCGGGTACGCTGTGTAAACCTATAAAGGCGTGCTTTCTACTGTTTTATTAATTCGTGGCGCTATGTAGTCATGCGGCAATGCAGTCTGTGGAAGCTGCTCGCGCACCCACAAGGTGATGCCGAGCTCCACTATCGTTCGCTACAATAATGAGCCCGTGCGTGTGTGCGACCGCTGCATTCGGGATCAGAATCAGATGATGCTCGAACGTCGACGTGCGGAGGATGTGGAGCGTGCCAGAGCCCGTCAAGTGGCGGCATTGGAAGAGGAGGAACGTCAACGCGAGGCTGAACGTACCCAGAGGGAACGAGAAGTGGCGGAAGCACAGGCTCGACGCGAAATGAGACTGCGAGCTATTGAGGAGAAACATCTCGGCCCCCGACCGGATTTGAGGACGTTGCGATCCAGGTACTCCAGGAGTCTGGACGATTGTGCACGCGATGCACCGACGCAGACGCTGTACTCGAAGGAACTGAGCTCTTTCCTTGAGGATGCTGAAAAGAGATCAATTGCTTTGGTTGCCAAGCCATACGCGGATGGCGATATTTTTGAAGATAAAGAGGACTTGGACGGTGCGGATGCAGTGGAGACTACGGTGGTCCAGGAAGCAGAAGAGTGTGCGATTTGTCTAGAGACTATGGATGTTGGAGATGCGATTTACACAACGGCCTGTGGACATTCTTTCCATTGGAGTTGTCTGAAGGAAATCCAGAAATCGGACTCGAGCAACTATGACAAGTGCCCGTCGTGTCGTGCGACGATGACAGAAATGCAGGTCAAGAAGCATTGCGATCACCCACGAGTGCGACTAGGGCATCGGTTCTGCCGAGACTGTGGCGAAGCAGTCACCGAGACAGATGCGAAGCCCAGAGCCGACGAGTCGGGTGGTGCAGTGAACGGAGCCGGTATGCGAATGTCAACTCCTTCTGGCGGGTCAGACCTGAATCAACCGGTTTCTTACAGAGCCAGCTCGCACGGCGCCCTTGTGCGCTGTCCACAATGCCACATTCAGATGCGCGTGCTACCCCACATGTACAACATGTAAGTTCTGAAGCAAATTCACTGAACTGTATGTGTATCTAGCAGAAACTAACCGGTTGTATTTGTTCGTTTGTAGGCGAGTAGCATGCCCATCGGGCCACATGTTCCTGGTTCAGGTTGCTGGTCAAGCTGGAAATGGCGGTGGCGGGCGCGGCGGCGGCGGTGGCTACGGCTTCGGGTCACGAGGCGGGCTGGGTGGCTCTCGTATGCCTTCACGTGGTATGAGTATGGGCTACCCAGGCTCATACTACCGCACAAACGCCTACTCGGAGCTGTAGTAACTTAAGACCAAGACCAAATGTGCGTGCAACGTGAAGCGAACGTAGCTCTCGGCTCGGCACCAACTCGAGAGAAGACCAAAGGTCTTCTACGAACGCTTTGATACTACACTTTACTTACAAACTGACACACACCGATGCTCGCACGTGTTAGAGAGGATAGGACTCCTGACGGCGAAAGCAAATACTTCAGCAAGCAAGAGCTTTTTATTGCGAGATTTGGTTTTGTGATTTCCTATCTACAAGCACGAGTTTTCCACGACTCTAGGCCACCACAATCTTCACCACCTGCGAGCTCCACACCGTTTGGCCCCTCACGACTCGCCCATTGTTCGAGTACAACCACTTGTCGTCGGTGCGAGCGTTCACGATATGAGTTTGTGGCTTTACCTTGGGTGCCGGAACGTCGTCGCCAGTGCCCTGGGTAGCCCAGTCCTGGTCGACTGTGGCAATGGCCTGAACGTAATACGTTCCTGCTGTTCCAAAATCGACGTCAGCGGAAAATAACCCCTTGTTGTTGGTTGCAGCGTTCAAGCCCAGATCATCGTGATACCATCGCGTGACACCACTCTGAGCAGGTGTCAAAGTAGCATCAGACTGGTTCTCGGTCCAAACTTTTAGCTGCGTGTTGTCCACCGTGATAGCCCCCGCAACCTCCCATTTGAAAGTCGCGGACTCCTGTACAGTGGCGTTTAGCGGGTTCGCTTTCCAGAGCACATACGGCTGTACTAGGTCAATGTACAATAGCGACAACCGAACGTTGCGGGGAACATGGCCGATCGTATCCGTCGCTGGCAAATAGTCGCTCAATGCCTCATCCGAGAGTGCCGAACTATCACCCAAGCTTGTTGCATTCGGCTGCTTGCTATCACTCGTTTCGATCAGAACATTGAACGCGCGGTGGGTGGCGTTGTTGTACTTGGTCTTGCCAGCTGAGTATCCTCCGAAACTTGACGGGTTGCATTGCTTGATAGGCTTTGGAGTCGTGAACTCGTTCTCCCAAGAAGCAGCATAGCCCCAATCCTCCATACCACCGTTTACGGCGTAGACAACGTCGTTCATGGTGCCGTCCGGGTAGTAGTCATTGCTTTCCTCGAACTTGCCTCCGAATCGAGACATGATTCGTGCAAGTTGCTGCTGACTAATATCGTCAGGACTCTTCTCGCTTTTGCCGGACTCTTTGACGTGATTCTTGCCACCCCACTCGTACGTGATGCATTCCGTTCCAGCGTGAAAGGTAATACCAAGTTGGAACAAGTGGTCGCGCCACAGTTCATTCAGAGCTCGAGCCGTCATAGTCACCATACAATTCTCATTCTCACCCAGGTTATAGGGAAAGTCCCGATTCGGATCGACGTTGAGCTCTCTGCGGACGTTATGGTCATACCCATACGCATTGGTCGTCGGCACGATCACGATCGTGCGGGTTTTCACGAGCTGCTGAAGCCACGGGTTACCGCCAGTCCTGGTAGCGTGCGACAACAACAGCTCGGCCAGCTCAACGACGACCTGTGGGCCTACGCGCTCGTTGCCGTGGACGGCTCCACTGAAGATCAACTCAGGACGCTCGGGGTCAGGCAGTGTTGCCTCTTCAGTGATCTTGATCACATAGTGCTCGCACGGCACCATCTCATTGTTTCGAGTGCACTGCAGCTCCTTGCGTTTGGGCAGAGCATACTTGTCTTGAACACTGAATACCTCGGCGTAGTCTGGGTACTTGGCCTCTAAGTCAAGGAGAAAATCTACGATTTCACCGTACGAGCGCTCCTCGTAGGTAGCGACTGCAGCCGATTGGGTAGCGATCCCAGCTACAATAGCGCTGAATGAAAGAAGCAATGTTTTGGCCTTCATCTTGGTCAAACGTGGCAAATTCGGGAGTGAGCCTCTGCCAGTGGGCCACCTGTCCACTCCAATCTGTTCACAAAAGCGTTAGGCTAACTTATTTCCTGACCGACTCGGTCACCAAGTGCAGGTAGAACCCCATCCCGGCATCGATCCACACCGAAGGACGACGGCGCCTGAAATATTTAATAAGCATGGTACAGACTCGATGAGCCACAGCATCATCCGCAGCATCAACACCAGCACTGCATAAGCAAGAAGCAGCGAGAACTAGGGTTAGGCAAATGCATGCATTGCTCGCCGAGAACGCTACATGTACAGGGGGTGCCCTCCAGTATTAATAGTGATGGACTAGAACGGTAACACTCATGCTCAAAACTCACTTACAAACTTACCAAGAAGCGCAAAACGTCATGTAATTTTTGATTGCCGAACTTCGTGCAGTACATGCATGGAGGAAATAATACCTAATTATCGTATTACATGTAATGTGTAACCCCCCCCTCCCCCTTCAATCAGAGTGATGGTCTTAAAGTTGAAGTTGGCCGATTCCGCATTCAGTATCCAAGAACTGAAAACGACGCAAGGCCAAAATCCAACCGGAGAAAGGATGAAGGCCATATCCGTGAAAGGCGGCGATGCGAGTGCGGGCTACAAGCAGCCATCCCTCGCGCAACTAGAGAAAATGTTGCATGAACTGACACAGGCTGAAGATCGCAAGCGTCGGCAAAGCGTTGCGAATGTGTCTGCTGCTACGAAGACGAAGTTGCTAAATGATCAACTGCTGCAGAGTAAGGCTGGTTTGTAGGAAAAACTGTTGTGTTGAGTTCTAACGCGGCGGACTTTTAACTGTCGACGCAGCGCAAAAAGAGCTGGCAATGGCTCAAACGAGCAAAGCACAACTGTGTGAGGAGATTGGGAGGCTGAAGCAGACAAACACGCACCAGGAAAATCAACTAGGCAAGTTCAAACTGGACCTGCAGACTGCGCGGGAGTCCCAATCAGCGTTGAAAAGGAAGATGGGGGAATTGGAGGCGTCCACGTCGACAATCAAGCAGCAGTACATCCGGTGGCGATTCGCAATGCTTAGCTAGTGTACTTGTGTCGTCGTGATGCTAACTCCCGTGGGTTGTAGGTCACTTGCTTCGCGTATCCAAACGAGTTCCCTTGTTCTTCAGCAACTAAATGCAGCGAAAACACAAAAGAGCTCGTTCAGTGCTCCGACCTCTGATGAGTGGGAGAATGTTAAACTGAAGAAGAGCAAACGTATCATGAAAGATATTGAAAAGCAACAAGATGATGGGGATGGCAGAAAGGTATTGTGGTCGTGCTTACTCTTCGTTGCACGTGATCTCACGTTAATGCCAGCCGAAGCCTACAGGACTCACCGCAGAGATCGACCCTCAATCTCTGGCTGTTGTCGATCCTGAGGCTCCAGTTAAGGACAAACTGGACCACGATAATGAGGCAGCTGAGCAGCACGAAAAAGATCGCGTTGAAAAAGAGAAACTGATAGTCGAAATGCGGGCCCACATAACAAAGCTCGAGTCAGAGCGTTCGGCTTTAAATGGTGCGTGTACTAAGAGTTTGATAATTGGGTGCTTATCTTGTAAGAAGTTACATGTGCCTTGCCTACAGACAAATACAAGGTGCTTGAGAGCAAACATTTGGCCGTCAGCAAAACGTCAGCACAAGAGATCAAAGCCAAGGAATCACAAATCGAAGAGCTCATGCGAAAGCTGGATGTCTCGCGTTCGAAGCAACACGATACCCTTGCCAACGAAAGTGCTACTAACGACGAAGAGAGGGCAGAAATTGACGGGCGTTTAAAGATGCTAGAGGTATGGATTTGATTTTCTGTCGTTCCAGGAATGACAAATATGGTGTTGTAGGAAAATTTGGCGCAGATGAACGGATACGCTGACCAACTGGAAATGGTCATCGCTCAGTGCCCCTCGTGCACCACCAAGATGCAAAACGAAAGCACACAGGATTCGATCACAAACCGGGTCGAATAGGAGAAGATGAGAGGAGCGTACATTTCCCCCAATATTACTTCCAGTACCAATTCTCAGCCAGGTTGATCTAGAGCAAAGGAGCTTGGTTGTGGGCCAGGTTGTAAAACTTGGTGCCTTCCTGGTTTAGCTCCTCGAAGGTGCCAGTCTCGGCAATAACGCCCTCCTCTAGGAGAATGATGCGGTTGGCGTGCTTAATCGTGTTGAGCCGGTGGGCAATAACGAACACAGTCCGATTCTCAGAAGCAGACTGGAGGGCACGACGGATCATGTCCTCACTGCGACCATCAAGTGAGCTTGTGGCCTCGTCAAAGAGCAAAATGTTTGTCTGCTTGTACAGTGCGCGGGCAATAGCAATGCGCTGCTTTTGACCACCGGACAGCTCGACGCCCTTCTCGCCCACGAACGTGTCGTACTGGTTGGGCAGCTCCATGATAAACTCGTGTGCATGAGCCTCCTTGGCAGCAGCGACGAGCTGCTCCTTGTTGTGCACCTCAGCACCGTACATGATGTTCTCAGCAATGGTAGACGCGAAAAGGGACGGCTCCTAAGAAGCGAAAACACACATATATACACCAGGACTTCGTCAATACACGAATGATAGAAAGCACAAACGCAGCGATAATACGAACCTGGTTAACAACACCAATCTGCTTGCGCAACCATGACGCCTGCAGTGTAGCAATATCCACGCCATCCAGCGTCACCGTGCCGCTCGTCGGCTTAATAATCTTCGACATCAATGACGCAATGGTGGTCTTGCCAGCGCCACTCTTGCCGACAATAGCCACCACTTCACCGGGGTTAATCTGCATGTCCAGGCGGTCGAGCACCAGGATGTCCGGGCGCGACGGGTACGCAAATGACACGTTGTTGAAGCGCACGAGGCCCTTGACTGTGGCCAGCCTGCCCTCACCATCCGCAGCAGGTGGCAACGACAGCAGATTGAAGAGCGCCTCCGAAGACATACGGGTCTTCTTCATTTCACTCAAGCACGATGACACACCAGAGAATCCAAGACCCATGAAGCCGCTGTACAGCGCGAACGACGTAAGCGTACCAATGGTCAGTTCACCGGATCCCACCAGCGAACCACCGAAGTACAGGACCGAGAAGAGCGAACAGTTAATCGACAGCGACAGACCGCCCATAAATACACCACGAGCTCGCTTCGCACGCTTGGCATTAGCCAGAATGCCCGTGTTGATCTTCTCAAAGTGATCTAGCTCGTCCTGCTCCGCCGAGAACAACTTTACCGTGAAAATATTGTTCAGTCTCTCCTCCGCAACTCCCGTCATGTCAGCAACCGAGTTCTGGTGTTTCTTAGCCAGGCGACTCGAGAATTTGCTGAAGAGCATAGCTCCGGTGCCAACCAGTGGCAGGATGGTCAGTGACACCAATGTCAGCTTAGGCGATATGGTCAGTAGCATACAGGACGCGCCCACAGCTGAGTTCAACGACCTGTAGCCGTTCGAAAGCACGTCCACGACCGCATTGGCCGTCTGCTGGCAGTCTCCACTCAATCTGGTCACCAGTTCGCCAACCTTGCGATTGTTGTAGAAGCCCAGTTCTTGGGACAACAGCACCTTGTAAAGCCTGCGACGCAACTTGGCTGCAATACGCTCGGCCACCATGCCAAGCGAGTAGGTGCGCAGGAAGGAGCCCACTGAGCCGGTGAAGAAGGTGGCGAGCACCACAACCACGAAACCCTTGCGACTGAGGCCCCCGGGCGCAGGCTTACCCGATGCCACATCGATGGCTT
Source organism: Phytophthora multivora (assembly GCA_001314345.1). Lineage (NCBI taxonomy): Eukaryota > Oomycota > Peronosporomycetes > Peronosporales > Peronosporaceae > Phytophthora > Phytophthora multivora. The sequence goes on from LGSM01000414.1 coordinate 12,982, forward strand.
TTCCCATAATACGCGGGAATACCAGATTCATGGCTGAGGCGATGGTCATGCCAGTGACACCAACAGCCAGCGGCACCTTCTCCTCCTTGGTGAGGCTTAGGATCCAACCGATGTTGGACGGCTCGCCTTCCTTCTTCGTCTTGTTCTTCGACTTGGATACGTCGCCATCCTTAGGAACAGGTGCCACAGCAGCGCTGACGCCTCCGTCGTACGGAGCGCTTAGCTTCTGCATCAGGAAGGACCTGGGCGGCAGCATGACGGTCCTTGCTCCCCTCCGGAGCTTTTCGATGCGAATCAGACACTTTGGTGTGCGGTCCACAAAGCTTGTGCGTATTTTTGTGTGGCACAATCATTTCCAACCATCCTACAATTATTCATAACATGCGTTAGTATAGGTCGCTTGAATTCCACATCACCACAGGTCGACATTCACTCTCTCGCTCGTGATAATGCAGCGAGCGCTACTCCGCTTGTCGCGCGTGGCTCTATCTAACCGTCAGCATGCGACTGCATCCATTCGCGCAATCTCTGCGTCTCCATTGCTCAGTGCTGCAGCTGGAAATGAGCGCAAAGCTTCCCCACCCAAGTCTCGGGCTAACCAACGTAAGGCCAAATCCGCTCAAGGTCGTCGTCGCGCTTCGTACCCCCAAGTAATCGACGACATTGAAGCGCTGGTGCACGAGGCCAAGCGCCACCCGCGCTTCCAGCCCAGTACGGACTATATGCGCCGGGTCAGTGCGGCGCTACAGCTCTGCAAGACGCGCGAGCAGTGCACTGCCGCTATTCCCCTGTGCCACATTGTGGAGAAGGCCCAGACGATCCATGGCAAAGCGGAGATGGAGAGTGTCCGGATCTACCAGAAGGCAGGTCGCTACCAGGAGGTTGTGGCGCTGGCCGAAAAACTCATGAGTCAGGATGTTTTTCTGCTGAACCCCGCCCTTGCCAGTACTATTCAGGCCTGCGCAGCCTTAGGAGATGTCGAGAAAGGGTTTAAGTTCTTTGATGCAGCGGTGCAGCGTGGTTCCATCCCCAATTTGAACGTCTACTCAGCTTTACTTGCTGTTGCAGGTGGGGCGGGAGATTCTCAACTTGTGCAGGGCGTGCTGGACCAAATGGAAAACGCAGGCGTTGCGATGAACGCCATCACTTTTCACAACTTAATGAGCGCGTATGCTCGTAAAGGACACGTGGCGGAAGCGCTCGCACTGTTTCAGAAGATGCAGACGCAGGGAATCCCTGCGGATGAACACACCTACGCGATCTTGATGGATGCTCATGCCGAGAGTGGGGATTTCGAAGGAGCTAAGAATCTGATGGAGGAACTGAAGAACACGAAGATCGAACCGAACCTGGTGCACTACAACGTCTTACTTAAAGCCTGTGGCAAGGTGAGCAATCTGACCTCGGCCTTCCAGCTGTACGAGGAGATGAAAGAACGCAAGATCAAGCCTGATCTGGTGACGTTTATCACGATGATGCACGCCGTATACCACGGTGAACTCGGCGTGATTGACCAGAAAAAAGTGAAGGCGGCGCTTGTCGGTATGGGCGTGATGGGAGCTGCATTCGTCCCGTTCATCAACTACGAGGAGTACATGGTGACCACGATGTTCTGTGGCAGTCTCGTGGGATCTATGGGGCTGGCTACTTACATGAATCCAGACGGAGTTATTCGCGCGCTGTACCCCAACACCGATGAGCCACGTGACGACACCATCATTGAGGCTTTCTTCCGTCGACTGCGCGAGGAGGACCATTGTGGCAGATCAATGTATCTGTGGCGTGAGATGCTCAAGTTCAACGTTCCAGCGGATCCGCGCGTATACGACGTGCTGGTACGCACTTGTGTGCGTAAGCGCCACCCCGAGCTAGCGTACGAAGTTGTGTTCGAAGAGAAACTGCCACTCGTTGACAAGGAGGGTTCGTTTGTGTTGAGCCTTCCAACCACGCTTGGTCTGCTGCACTCGCTTTTGGCCCAGAAGCGTTCAAACATGGCGGATACTTTGTTTGATGCCGCTCGTAGCCACAATGTGTTCGACAAGGTGTTCGTTGAGAAGGGGGACGTGTACGTGTACGACATGCGTTCCTTCCTGAACGAGCAGGTGCGCAGCTACACGATCATCAGGTTGATGGATGAACTGCGAGCAAAAGTGGACTCCTCAAAGGGCGAATTTGTTGCTCCGAACGTGCAGTTCTTGGTGCAGCACGGATATGAGCTACTTGACCGCTTAGACGCTGACAACGCAAGCCTGCGCACGTTGTTTTCCATGGACGATATGACACGCATCGGTGCTGCAGGAGATAGCACGACGTCTGCGCACTATTACTTCCGGCTGGCTGTTCCAACGGAGCGACTGCAGACATACTTCGAGACCACGCCGGCAGACGCGGGGAAGGAACGACGGCTTTAGAGTGAATGTGGAACGGAGTCCGAATCCCTGAAAATTACAGCTCATTCGACCCCTGTTACTGACGTCTTCGTATTTTTAGTTGTAGGCAATTGTGGTGGCTACTTTCTTATTGACAAGTTCAATGGCAACTCGAGGAATCCAGGTTAGTTGTCGAGTTCGCCATGATACTTGTTCCGACAGTTGGCCTCCTTGTGTGAATGTGGATGTTTCCGCTCGTCGAGTTGTAATGGTGCACCCTTCAACGTGCATCGTCGATGGTAGTCACGCTTCGCTAGGTGATACCGGTACAGGCACAGCATACTCGTGCTTTGACGGGGTGTACTCGAGTCAATCGACCCAGGCAGAAATCTTCGAATCGGTCGGTAGACCATTTGTGATGGACTTGCTGGCTGGATACAACTGCACCATTATTGCTTATGGACAAACAGGGAGTGGGAAAACGTACACAGTCGTAGGTGGGCGAACAGCTGAGACTCAAGGGCTCATTCCGCGTGCGATGGAGGCCATTTTTGAAGAAATTGCTCGTATTGACCCAGCGGAGTACGATGTGTCGCTCACTACCAGTTTTGTAGAGATTTACCAGGAGAAACTCCGCGATTTACTCCTCCCCAACTGCTCAAGGATCCTTCGTCTTCGAGAAGATAAAGATCACAACGTTCATGTCGAAGGCGCTAGCGAGATAACCGTCTCCTCTGTAGCCACAGGGATGGCAATTCTATCGAGAGGAAATGGCCAGCGCTCGACAGGCTCAACTCTCATGAATGCTGACTCCAGTCGAAGCCATTCCGTGTTGATCCTGACATTCACAAAGAAACATCTCACAAGTGGCACCAAGGTGAGAGGAAAAATGTTCATCGTGGATTTAGCCGGCTCGGAGAAGGTGCAAAAGACCGCAGCAGCAGGTGTACGGATGGAGGAGGCCAAACACATTAACCGGGTACAGTTCACCTTGCTGGTTCCCCTTGTTCGACGTGAAACTAATTCATGGGTGTAGTCTCTTTCTGCTTTAGGTAACGTGATCAACGCATTGACGGACGAGAAGACGAAACACATTCCATATCGAGATAGCAAGTTGACCCGCTTGTTGCAAACTTCTCTCGGGGGCAACGCTAAGACACATCTGCTGCTCACATGCTCTTCTAGCACTTTTCATTTGGAGGAGACTTTGTCAACCCTGCGGTTCGGTTCTCGGGCGAAGAATATCCAGAACAAACCTCACGTTAACAATGAAAACACCGGTGCTACAGGTGAGTATGGCGAGCTGCTGACGTCGTTGCAGAACAAGATAGAAAACCTCCACAGCTACATTCGTCAATTGGAAATGGCCCCGTGCAGGTTCTGTGGGTCAGGCCTTGACGTTGATTCCAGGGAGTGTCAAGATACTATTGACGCTGTTGCTTTGGATCCAGTCACACCTGAGGACGATACAGCTACCGATACCAACGATTGTGACCCAATTGTTGACGACGTGATGCGTGCTGAAATGCAAAGCTTACGGAAAGCCCTCACCAACCTGATGCGCGACCACGAAACACAAGAACATGCTCACAATGTAGCTCGAAGTATGATGGATGTGGCGGAGCAGCAACTGGATTCGCGCCATCGAAATCAGGAGCAAACGATTCAGCGGCAAGAGCTTGCGTTACAAGACGCGTCTGCGACGATTGCTCGGTTAGAGAAGAAGTTGGAGGCTCTGGAGGAAACTGCAAAAGCACTGAGTGCAGAGCTACATCGCTTACGAGGACAACAGCACCAGCAACAAGCCGGCGAGAATGCTGAGGCTGAAATCCTGCGCCGTCAATTGGATACATCGACAGAACTCGCGAAACAACTGCAAGCAAAGCTGACGGCCAGTCGACAGGGGCAGGAAGATATGGCTGATCTAAGAGAGCGATTGGCCAACAGGGAGCACGAGCTGAGTTCCCTACGGAGTGAGATGGAGGTGCTGCGAGCGAAGAAGTTGCCTGTCACTTTACCAACTGCAGTCGCTCCTGGGCATTTATCACCTCCTCGAATTCCGCAGACGCGTCCTGTCACGGCAGTTGACTATAAAGTCCTTGCTAGCGCTAGTTCAGCCTCTCGAGGCGATCCAAAACACGGCAACGTAGGTATGAGCAACATTCAAAACTGGTGGGCTGGCTCGGTAGATGAACCTCCTGCTCGAAACCAAGATGAGACAGTTGAAAGACACCTCGAACATGCTCTACGTTCACCCATGGCCTCGAAACTCTCCAGAGGGGTAAAAGATGAACATCTGAAGCGTGAAGACGTGCTTCCTCCGGCTGAGAATGTGAACCGAGTGTGTAGTAGCGCGAGTTCCACGACTCGACCATTTCGTGCGCGACTTGTTGGTCTGCTCAACTCGCTGGAAGAGGAGACGACGGCGTACAGGGAACTTGTGGTGGAGACGAAGGAAAGAACAGTGTCGCGAAGTGGTAGTAGGTCGAGACGCACATTACCAGGTCTAGACACGATCTTGCCACCGAAAACACCGTAGACAAGGTTGTACAAAACTAAAGTCAAATTATGAAAAAAGAGAAGCCCTTACGCTCGAGATACCTTAAATCGGGGGCACATCCCGGTTTATATGGTGAGCGTCGAGTTACTGGCATTGTCGAAGCGCAGACTGAGCTGCTTCTTCTTGAGAAAGTCAATGACGCTCATCAGCTGCGGATCCCGAGAATCGGCAGTGCCTGTGCGCTCCAAATAACGAATGACGTCACGGAACGCCTTGAGTTGCTCCTTGGCCGAGATAGTTTGAACGCCGGCGTGGTGCTCATCGTCGGCAGCCAAGTGATGGCTGTGGCCCACGCCAGTCTGATCAGCAGGAGCAGCATCAGGCACACGGAACTCCGCGTCGTTCTCTTGAGGGTCCTCGATCATATCTTCGTTGAGACGCTTGTGAATGTCGTTCTCCCAGCGTGAGTTCACTAGCACCTTGGTGTTAACGACACCACTCAGCTGCAGACAGTAGAGCAGCCCCCATAGCTCTTCCTCCACGTTCTTGTCATCGGCTCCGTCCATGGCTGAGTCGAAAGAAAAAGGCGCTGAAATGCCAAGTGGTTTCCAGGCGTTCACGATGAGTTCCTTGGACGTCTGCTGCCACGCGTCCACAATCCAGTTCATGGCTTGGATCTGCTTCACATGGTAGATGTCCGAGAGACCATCCTCGAGGTGGTCAATGGCCAAAGTGAGGTGTTTGAGCCGATATTTCCCCTTGAAAGAGGCCAGGATGCCACCGCGCATGGGCTGCACCTTCATACCCAGGTGGGGCGCGAACATGACCACGCGCACGTTCGATAGTGCCACACAGCCCATTACGTGGGACGGTGCGTTGTCCATGAGCAGAACCACATTGCGGTGAGCACTGGCCATACGGGCGTTGAAATCACGTAGCCACTGCTGGAAAATAAAGACCGTCATGCGCGCCTTGCTGCTGCACACGTAGTGGTAGCCAAGCTGCGAGATGGAGGCCATCTTGATGTTCTTGGGTGGCACAACGTTGCCGATAATGTAGGGCTCCATCAGGTCCGAGGCGTCAGCGTTCACCGCCAGCAACACCGTGAGTCGCGCTTCGTCGGCCAGCATGGACTGGGCTTCATCACCTTGCACGAGTTTATTGGGCGAGGCACGGTAGAACAGTCCGGTCTCGTCCACTGTGTAGATGTCGCTAGGCACGTAGTCGCGCAGCATCTCCTGGATCTGCTCCAGCGAGAGGTCCATGGACACGGGCGGCAACATGTAGTTAGGGTCAACCGACAGACCGTTGGGCAGCATGCCGTTGTTAGCGTCCAGGATGCCTCCGTAGGCCGCGCCGTCCTTGCCAGTGGCCGAATTGGAGCTGGAAGCACCGACCTTGTCGTTCTGGAGGTTGTTCGTACGCTTCATAAGTCCGTGACGGGCCTTGAAGCTGGCCAGCCAGCCGTTGGAGAAGCCGAGCTTGCCTTCGAGGCCCATCTGCTTGACGAGCTCGCGGCCCTTGGTCTTGATCATGTCTCCCGTGATGTTGCCCTTGTTCTGGCGCTCCATGACCCAATTGGCCAGCACCTGGTCGAAGTGCGCGTGACGCGTGGGGCGGATGGTCTTCCGTTGCGAGCCCAGCACGCCCAGCACATTGTCCTTGAACAAGTGTTCGTGCTTGAGGATGTTGCTCATCGTGGGCTGCGTGGGCGCGCGCTGCAGGTTGAACTCGAGCTTGGCCCAGCGACACAGGTCCTTCTGCGTGATCTTGGGCGTGCTGCGGTGCTTCTCGCAGATGCGGCGCTTCTGCTCCACTGTCAAGTTGCCGCTACCTTCGGGACGACGGCGACGCTGCTTGGGCTTGGCAACAGCGGGAGGCACAGCAGCAGCGGCCGCTCCGGGACTGGCCGCGGCGGACGGGGGTGTCGAGGCGCCGGCCAGATTCATCGCCTGACTGGCGGCCTGCGCGGCCTGCACGGCCTGCTGGGTCTGGACTTGGGCCTGAAGTTGAGCTTGCACTTGGGCCTGCTGCGCTTGAACTTGCTGCGCCATTGCCGCGCTGGTGGCCGCGGCCATAGCGGAGCTGGCGCCTCCCGCGGACAGCAGGCTCACATCCGGCACGTAGTTGGGGCTGGAAGACATCGTGTCTCGAGAGGAAATGTGAAAAGGGGGGAACTGTCTCCTGGCAATTCCTTTCAAACCTGATACCTGTTCCCTGATTCACAAGTATGTTGTCCACTCAACGATTTTGTGTGTAAAATCACCAATCAAATGTCTTCGCGCGCAAAAAGAGGAGTGTTTGAATCCGTGCAAAGCATTGGCGCATGCACGCAATCATTCCTTACTTTCCACTTCAACCAAATCCGCTTACTTCAGAATTTGCACTGTTGCAGACAGGATGGTGCCCGATCGAGAATGGCGCCCCGCCGGCGAGAACATGGACAAGCGGTGCGTGCTAGAGCCAAAAGTAGCAGTTGTAGACTGTTGCTGACTCGCCTTGTTACTGCTAGGACGGCGAGAAAGGTGCATGCGGCGGATTTCCAGCGCACACTGCGAGAACTGCGCAGACAATACCTCCAGCAGATGGAGACGAAGCTTCAAGCCGACGGAGAAGAGAACGGGGAGAACCGAGCGTCTCCAGGTAGCGAACACATGCACGTGTACGTGCGCAAGCGTCCGCTGCTGCCGCACGAGCTGCAGAAGCACGAGTTCGACGTTATCACAGCTGTCGGACAGCGAGAGATCGTCATTCACGAGTGCAAAATGTATCCAGGTACGCAAGATGAAGGCGGCTTTAATGGAGTTTATGTTGTGAAAGCTAAGTAAGTGTCTTCTTACAGATATGAGACACAAGTACGTGGTGTCGCATCACCAGCGCTTCTCCACGTGCTACAATGAGAAGGTCGACACCGAGACGATCTATGAAGATGCTGTCAAGCACTTGCTCCTGCACACCATGGAAGGCGGCAAGGCGGTGTGCATGATGTACGGACAAACGGGATCCGGCAAGACGTACACCATGAGTGGGTTGTTCCAGTTCATCGCGGATGACCTCTTCACGGAGCTGGTGGGGGATGTGGACTTTGTAGTCTCGGTATCTGCCGTAGAAATTGTCGGCTCCAAGTGTCATGGTAAAAGTTTAAGGCGGAACTGTTGGTTGCTACGTAGTTGGTGATAACGTTCACGTTTGTATGATGATACTTGCAGACCTGATACATGATCGTGCCAAGGTGCTCGTTTGCGACGACGGAGAAGGCAACACGGGCTTGGTTGGGACAACGGAAGTGGAGGCCGATTCGACCAACGCGTTGCTGGAGGTTCTTGATAGGGTCAAGGACTTGCGCTCGACAGAATCGACAAGTGTAAATCACCAGTCTTCGCGCTCTCACTTGGTGTGTTACATCAATCTGCGCCATCGCAGCTCACGGAGCGACACCCTCGGTGAGCTCTATGGGCAGCTCGTGTTACTGGACCTTGCCGGCAGCGAGCGCAATGAGGACTCGTTCTACCATGATGCCGCACGCCGGAAAGAAGCCATTGAGATAAACAAGAGCCACCTGGCGCTGAAGGAATGTGTTCGGGCTATCGGACGAGAGGACAACAGTGGTTTCGTGCCCTACCGTGCAAGTGTTCTCACCCGTATCTTGAAGAGCTGTCTTTGGAGCATGAACTCCCGAGCTAGCGTGATCGCCACGATCTCGCCTCTGTCGATCGATACAGAGCACACGCTGCATACGCTGCTCTGTGCTGGTCAAATGCTGGAAGATGCCCCTCACATCAGCACCGATCGAGTCGACGTGAAAGAAGCTGGAGAAGATGAAGAGGAACGTGCGATTCCGATTCGTGAATGGGACAATGACCGTGTGAGGAACTGGATCTGCTCGGTGCGTAAAGGCAGATTCCAGAAGTTCAGTGACAACGTGAACAGCTCAGTGGATGGCAGAATGCTCATTCGATTCACGCATGCTCGGTTCACTCAGCTTTGTGGCGGGAACAGCCTTGCAGGCGGTCATTTATTGAAGGCGTTCCGTGACGAGGTGGCTAGTCAAGACAAATCGCTCAAGGCAAGACGAGAACGCAATGCTGCGCGCCGCAAGTAAGAAATGCCTTCAGTATTTGCCCAAGCATTGACATCTTGAGCTCGCGGGTATAAAATTGATATATAAATGCATTTGTTATCCAAACGAAAGCGATCTAATCCCACATTATGCGGTGTAGTGCTTCGTGGGGATGAACTTGTACGTTACGAGTGCACCAAGCAAAGAGACCGTCGCACTGAGGGTCAAAAGGTGTGATACACCAAAGCGAGCTTCAATAATGCCAAATGACGCAGCTCCGACCGCAGCACCAAGCTTTCCGACCGCCGCAGCGACTCCATTGAGCTCGACGCGCACATCTTCCGAGAAAATCTCCGCGGGGAGGCAAAATGTGCCAACATTTGGTCCAAAATTCGAGAAGAAGAAGGTGAGGGCGTACATTCCAAGTAATAGTCCTCTGTAATCCAGCAATTGCTCGTAGAAGAATCCAAGCGCCATGAAAAGCAGCGCCATGATAACGAAACCCATGATCTGAATCGTCTTGAAGCTGAGCTTGCCGACAATAAATACGGTGAGCAGGTTGCCAGGCAAAGCGATGGCCGCTACGACCAATGAACAGAGCGCAACATCGGCGAAGTGGTGCTTATCTAAGCCGTACGTGTCCTGCAGGATAATTGGCGTGAAGATGACGTTCCCGTAAAAAGTGACATCGAACAGGAACCAGCTTGCACATGCGCCGAAGAGCTTCCGCTGAAGTGACGGGCTAGCTCGGATCTTGTCCCACAACTTGGATCTGCACGATATCTCTGCATCCATCCTTTTCAGCACAATTGGTGGAGTTATAGGAGATGGAGGCAAGTCCTCCTTGACGTCGAACGCTCGTCGAAGCACGAACAGTCCAGGGAACGCGCCAACCAGCAGCAGGACCCGCCACCCGATCGTACGTTGCGCCTTCATCGTCAACATGACGTAGGCCATGAGCGGCGCAAGCAGTTGGCCGATGCCCTGGAAGCTAAACACTGCAGCTACGACCTTGCTTTTCTTTAGCTCGTCGTCACTATCCGTCGATTCAACGGCTGACGCTGCCGACAAGGGATAAACTCCACCAACGCCGACACCCAGGACAAACCGACAGGCCGCCAGTACCTGATAGACCGAACTGGTCCCCCACGGCAACAACGCGCTCAATGCAGCGCCCGTGATAGAAAGCAACAGCGTGAAGATCATACCCTTCCTCCGCCCCATAACCGCCCCCACATAACCGAACGTGAGCTGCCCCACAATGGCCCCCACCAACGAGCACGAGTCCACTGTGGACCGCCATTCTGGGCTTGAGTTCGGGTACGACCGCTCCAGCATCATTAACGCGTAGTTGATCACCGCCAAATTGTACTGCAACAAGCACAAGGCGAGTCAAAGACCAGAACCAATTGCAGACACTAGATACATTGGCAACGTACAGCTGTGCTGAGGTTAGCGATGGCGGAGACCAGGATCTGGTCGCTGACCACCACTTCATCGCTGCCTTCGAGTGGCACGTCCGGGGTCGTACTGCCGTATCCTAGCGTCCCCATCTGCCGATCTTTCACCACTAGAGGTTCCGTTACTTCAGACGAGCTGCTTGCCTCGGTGGACGACGCACGCTCGCGCGGCGTCACCTGGTTCATTAGACGCTCGGCCTTAAAGCTCCTCGAGTCGGTCATGGGGGATTGCCTGCCAATTTCCGCCGAAGCTTACGAAGCACGCAGCCAATTCGTGACTGGGGTCGCAAGTGACCGCTCGGGACCTTATTGGCCCAGATTCGGTTACGCTAACCGCCCGAATCTTCCCATCGCATGCGGTATGGGCTTCTTTGGGCACCTGCCAGGCAGGCTATACTGGGCGTGCGTGCGCGTCATGTCGCCATGCAAACGAATACGGCAACCGACTAGTAGTCGGACTTCGGTAGTACACGCAAGATATACATGATTAAACGCCACTTCACTCGCGCATGCCTGCTGCAAATTTACTTGTTAGTCAGCCGTATCAATAAGCCCGAATGGATCTACATGAGTGTCGAATGGAGTCGCTACGGTCTCGGTAATAAAGGACTGAGGAATATAGTGGATTCGTGGGATAGAACTCGGTCCGCATAATGCACATCTGCAGTTCTTGAAATGACCATCATTCCTTACGCACTTTAACTTGAAATTACCGGTATCAGATTTACGATGATAAACTTCAGTAGAGCTCCTCGCTAAATCTCTGCTTCTGCTTGGAGCTTTTTAGCCACGGCCGTGATGGCAAAAGCCTGGACAGCCTGCTTTTCGCCGCGATTGATCCCCGCGAGGATGAGTGGGTAAACTCCATCTCGCTGATCAGATTGACTTCGGCGTACATACACTCGTAACCAGCGTTCTCGATCGCGGCCTGGTTTCCGCCGTCGCTGAAGTGGTCGTTGTCGAACTGATTGGACTCAGGCTGTGGCGTGGCGTCTGCACTAGACTGCGAGTGTTGTGATCGAGACGAGGGGACCTTCGACATGGTCTTGCGAAGTTGACTAAGAGCCTGAAGTGTAGACTCACGAACGTGAAGCTTCTTGGCTCGCGAGCTCATAGCAGTCCGAGCACTGTTTAAACTGGAAGAAAGTGACGAGAGACGCGAGTTGTTTGTCACTTTCCTTGTGTCTGTGCTGTTATGTTGTAAGCGGGTTGTCGTGTTTCCGTCGCCCTCTTGATTGCTGTAGCCATCTCCTAGATCGAGATAGTTTTGCCCCACGTCTCCCGTGTACGCTAGAATGGAGGGATTCTTGTGGAGCTGCTCGCGCTCGTGAAAACCAAGGATCGACGATAACTTGGGCGCCATGGTCACCATAAGTCAGCAAAAGCGGAAATGGACATCGCACGAAGAAGGCAGGACGACACGGGATTGTGCAAGTCGAGATGCCCCAAGGTTTGCACTCATCGCGTTTCAGCAACCCCCAGCGCAAAACGGGCTGGAAATTCCAGTGGAATGGGCTTGGAAATAGCAATCCGATCTCATACACAGTACGACTTTAATATTTATCAATCTCGTCCGACACTCCTTGGGGCTAATACTGCCCACGAGAGGATGAACTCGAGCGTTAAATTCACGGGCTCTTTAATTCCTCGTTCAGTTGCAGCCCCAAGCCAACGGTCTGCTTCAGACCCAGCAGTTTTTGCACGGTATTACGCGTCCAGCACGGCTGATGAGTTGCCCCACCAGTGGTGCCGCTCTTGGCGCGTCAACTCGACTGCAAATGCTTGCGCGGCTCAGCGTTAGGTCGCCTTCACCATCAAGTCAACGTGCAACGCACGATATCTGCTCGCACATGTAGCAGTCCACCGATCTCATTATTAAATTTGCTCAGCGCTGCACCAGCGTCCTGCAACAGTGACTTCAAGGACTTGCAGCTGAGTCCACGATGAGGGCTTCTCGAGTAACCAAGGTGGATCTGGAGTCCAGCAAGACGATGCTGGCGAAAGGACCTCACGCTCTGCACGGATACGTGGCCAACACAATGGAGGCGGCTATCGGACGCGAGCTGCCTCAGATGGAGGTGCGCTACAGCAACCTGTCCATCACGGCCGACGTGGCTGTTCTTGGAGACGTGTCCGCCAAGTCGGAGCTGCCCACCATCTACAACGTGGCCAAGCGCAATCTGGCCAAACTGGCGCCGAACAAGCGCATGGAGAAGAAGCACATCCTCAAGAACGCCAGCGGCGTGTTCAAGCCCGGCACCATCACGCTGGTGCTAGGCCAACCCGGGTCGGGTAAGTCGTCCTTGATGCGAGTTCTAGCCGGTCAGTTCCCCAGGAGCAAGAACGTCACGATCGAGGGCGACATCTTGTATAATGGACGCGAACAGAAGGAAATGGCCAAGCAGCTCCCTCAAGTCGCGGCCTACGTGACACAGGAGGACAAGCACTTCCCGTCACTAACAGTTCGAGAGACGCTAGAGTTCGCTCACGAGTTCTGCAGTGGGGGCTATCGAAACACGCCGAGGACTTGCTCTCAAACGGCAGCCCAGAGGACAATTTAACAGCTCTTGAGACGGCCAAGGCGTACTTCGACCATTACCCGGACCTGATTATCGACCAGCTTGGGTTACAGAACTGCCAAGACACCATCATCGGCAATGCCATTCGGCGAGGAGTCTCCGGTGGCAAGCGCAAACGCGTGACGACTGGAGAAATGGAAGTACATGATACTCATGGACGAGATCAGTACGGGACTCGACAGTGCTGCGACGTACAATATCATCAAGACTCAACGGAGCATTGCCAAGAAACTGCACAAAACGGTGGTGATCGCCTTGCTCCAGCCGGCCCCAGAGGTGTTTGAACTGTTCGACAACGTCGTGATCCTGAACGACGGAGAAGTGATGTACCATGGCCCCCGTGTGCAGACTTTGCCGTACTTCGAGAGTCTGGGGTTCAAGTGCCCTCCTGGTCGAGACGTTGCCGACTTCCTTTTCAACCTAGGTACAAACCAGCAGGGGAAGTATGAAGCAGAGCTACCAGATCATTTCAATAAGCACCCGCGCCACGCAAGCGAATTTGCTGAGCTCTTCCGACAATCAAGTGTATACAACAACCTGGTAGCTTTGCTGGATGACCCGTTCCACCCACACCTCCTGGAAGACGCCGGTAACCACATGGAACCCATGCCCGAATTCCGACAGACTTTTTGGGAAAATACCAAGACGCTCACGCGGCGTCAGTGGATGGTCACTGTCAGAAACCACGGCTTCATCCGAACGCGGGCGCTCATGGTGGTTGCCATGGGACTGATCTACGGTAGTACGTTCTACCAAGCAGACCCAACGGATGTGCAGCGAAGACGTTCCAGGCGACGATTTTCATGGCGCTGGGTCAGACGTCTCAAGTCCCGACCTTCATGGCAGCTCGGGACATTTTCTACAAGCAACGAGCCGCCAATTTCGCTCGAGCGTCTTCCTATGCGATCGCAAACTCGGTGGCGCTTCTTCCTCAAGCCATTATTGAAAGTGTCGTCTTCGGTTCGCTGGTCTACTGGCTGAGTGGTTTCATAGTGCATGCTGGCCACTACTTGGTGTTCATCGCGCTTTTGGTCCTGACGAACCTGGTGTTTGCCTCCTGGTTCTTCTTCCTAACGGCCATTTCGCCGAATTTCAATATCGCGAAGCCCATGTCGACGTTTACTATCGCTGTTTTCGTGCTCTTTGGAGGCTTTGTGGCATCAAGGCAAGTGATTCCCGACTGGTTGATTTGGGCCTATTGGCTCGATCCGATGGCTTGGTGTCTGCGCGCTCTCGATGTGAACGAGTATCGTGCAGCTGAATACGACGTCTGCGTGTATGAAGGTGTGGATTGCTGCAAAGATTTCAATGCAACAATGGGCGGGTATTTCCTGTCGGAGTTCAGTGTACCATCCAGCAGTGTGTGGGTTTGAACGGGGGCGATATACTTGATCGTAGCCTACCTTTCCTTCATGGCGCTCGGGGCTTTCGTGCTGGAGTGCAAGCGCTACGACGGGATAGGGAACGTCGTACTTACACCCAAAGACATCGAGAAGTCTAGATCCACTGCGTCTTCCGAACATTACGCTCTTGTGTCAACTCCCAAGAACGCGGATACTTCTCTAGATTCGTCACTATCAGAGTTTGTGGTTGACGTGCAGGCTCACGAGAAGAACTTTGTTCCAGCCACTCTCGCTTTCCAGGACTTGTGGTATTCAGTGCCCAAACCGAGTAACCCGAGCGTGAGCATCAACCTCCTTAAGGGGATCAGTGGCTTAGCTGAACCTGGTACGTTGACAGCACTCATGGGCTCATCAGGAGCTGGTAAAATGGACGTAATTGCTGGACGTAAGACCGGCGGCAAAATCACGGGCAAGATCATGCTGAACGGTTATGAAGCGAACGAGTTAGCTATTCGCCGCTGTACAGCTTACTGCGAGCAGATGGACATCCATTCGGACGCGACGACATTCCGCGAAGCCTTCACCTTCAGTGCCTTCCTTCGCCAAGACAGCAGTGTACCCGTCAGCAAGAAGTTTGACTCAGTGGAAGAGGTTCTTGACTTGCTGGACATGCACGACATCGCCGACCAAATTGTGCGAGGAAGCTCGATGGAGCAGATGAAGCGACTGACGATTGGCGTGGAACTCGCTGCTCAACCGAGCGTGCTGTTCCTGGACGAACCCACCAGTGGACTTGACGCTCACTCGTCCAAATTGATCATGGATGGAGTTCGCAAGGTGGCGGATAGTGGACGGACCATTGTGTGCACAATCCACCAGCCTTCGTCCGACGTGTTCTTCCCTTTCGATCACGTTCTGCTCCTCAAGCGTGGCGATGAGGCTGTGTTCGTGGGCGAACTGGGAGACAAGAGTCAAAATCTGGTCAACTATCTTGAAGCGATTCCAGGAACACCACTTCTCCCCGAGGGCCAAAACCCGGCAACCTGGATGCTAGAAGTCATCGGTGCCGGTGTAAGCAGCACCGTCACGACAGATTTCGTGCAGCAGTTCAAGGACAGCGCGGAGAAGCGAGCTTTAGACGATGCACTAGAGAGATCAGGCGTGAACCACCCGGCCCCTGGCATCTCGGAAATGGTTTTCACGAAGAAACGGGCAGCAAGCAACGTGACCCAACTGAGATTCTTGATTCAACGCTTCAACGATCGATACTGGCGGACGCCTACGTACAACATCACGAGGATCGCGATTTCTATGATGCTGGCCATCGTGTTCGGCCTCGTCTTCATGGGGAAGGACTACAAGACGTACCAGGAGGTCAATTCAGGTGTAGGCATGATCTTCACGACGACGCTGTTCAACGGAGTCATCTCGTTCACTGGTACACTACCGATCACGGCGGCGGAGCGTCCAGGATTCTATCGTGAACGTGCGTCGCAGACGTACAACTGCCTCTGGTACTTTGTAGGCTCGACGGTGGCGGAGCTGCCGTACGTCTTTGTAAGCAGTGGGCTATTCACGATCATCTTCTACCCTTGGGTGGGGTTCACGAACCACGCGTCGGGCGTCATGTACTGGATCGTGATGTCGCTCTTCGTGTTGATGCAGACGTACCTGGGTCAGCTTTTCATCTACGCGCTGCCGAGTGTGGGGGTTGCAGCGATTCTTGGTGTGCTGTACAACTCGATCTGCCTGTTGTTCGCAGGCTTCAATCCTCCGGCCTCCTCAATTCCTGGGGGTTACCACTTACTGGCTCTACTTGGTCACTCCTCAGCGTTACGCCATGGGAATCTTAAACGCGCTTGCTTTCACGGACTGCAGCAACGAACCAGTGTGGAACAGTGCGTTGGAGGGAGCTAGCTTGCCACCAACTGGAGGACGCTCCCGTGACACTCGGCCACACCACCGTTAAGGGTTACGTCGAAGACCACTTCCAGATGAAGCACTCGGAGATCTGGAGCAATTTTAGCTACATCTTCGTCTTCCTGGCGGCCTTCCGCCTGCTCGCACTACTGTCTCTACGTTTCGTGAACCACCAGAAGAGATAGGAGCCGTAACAAGGTTATTTAATCAAAAAATTACGTTCCATCAAGTGCTTTCTTCTCTTCTCTCGACTGCCTTACTGTACTGATCAACGTGATCGTCAAATGTCTAGCAATATCCTAAGTTGCATTGCATCGGTGTTCAAGGTTTAGAGATTGAAAGTTTCAATCTCAATTTGAAACCGATCTAGATCACCAAAGCTGAAGATCGGATCGCACATTGAGATGATATCGGATCTGATCAAGATCGTGACGGCGTATCGACACATTGCATCGCCCCACAACCCGGCGATCGGAAGTTAAGTGGGACAAGAGAGCAATGGTCACTTCTCCACTGATCCAGTCCACCTCACCGACGCCCTGTCCAGTTGCGTTGAGTTTCACACTCAACTGTACAGCTTCCCATGCATTTTATACCTCCGATACCGAGACGCAATGCCCGCCTCAAGTTCTGCCCCAGTCTGCTGCCGCCGTCG